>JAQGAS010000046.1:0-131658 GCA_034686365.1 Pachymerium ferrugineum
TAAAAAGCCTTTTAAGGCTGAAAACAAAACAAAGATTCGCTCTTCATCAATTTTTTTCTGCACGTTCAAGTCAACTATATAACTAGTTCATAAAGTCGTAATAAACCAACCATTGTATAAAATCTTCCAACGTAGAATTAAAACAAAACGATGATGAATATCAGACAAACGACGAGTATATCGCCATTTACTACTACGAAGTAGCGCATGCGCTGAACGCGCCCTCTCGTGTGAAAGGAATGAAAGCAAACGATTTTCGTTCCTTAATGTTTTTTTTTTTTTAAATCATGTTTCAAGCACATTAGCAATTTCAAATGTATGGTACTTTATTTATTCAAATCTTTTAACTAAATTACCACTAAGGAATGTCCAACTACCATACTGTGTCAAATTTCATAAATACAAAACTTAATGTAAAAAAAAAAAAACAAGCAACATTTCTTGCCGAACCAATAAAAGTTTTATTTCCGCAGTTCACTGGATCGCCAGTGAAGGCATTGTAATTTTTAATTAGCAATTCTTCTTTAATCCAAAATAGTTCAAAAATGAGTGCTCGTTGAAATAGTCACACGGCTAAAAATCAACGTATGGCAATTAATCCGGAATCTATAAGCTTTTGAATTTTTGCTGCTATTTCTGGATTCCTAAGATGCCTGAAAAAAAAATTCCTCGTACAAAATTTCGAAAATTTCACTTAATTAAAACCTACTCTTGCAAAGCCTTAGGATCTTCTTGCATTTGCTCCAAAATTAATCTCATGGCTGGATCTTTCAGAATCTTCTGCACGTCTGGGTCTGACATTGCTCGTCTCCTAACTTCCTCAGGATCTGAATTCAAAGCCATAGAACATCGTCGGAAACCATCAATTGCTTCCTAATTAAGCGAAAAGCATCAGGTTATATATATGTCAAACAACTTTGTAAAACTATATAATTACTTGATTAGATGGGTCAAGTTCAACCGCCTTTCTGAAAGTGGCAGCTGCTTTCGATTGGTCCTTTAATGCCATTAGAATTGTTCCTTTCCTGATGTAACCTTTGACTATAAAATAAATTTAGTGATTAAATGCAAATGAAGAAACCCAGAGTCACAAGCTTACTGAAGTCTGGCTCTAAGCGTATGCATTCATCACAATCTTTAATCCCAAGCTGAAATTCTGCTAATTTTGTATAACAAGCGGCTCTGTTGCTGTAAAGTTTAGCGTCTTCAGGATTACGCTTAATTGCTTCACTGTAGTGTTTGAGGGCCTGCGGATAATCACCTGAAACCAGCGACAATCATTAACATATCTTTTAAAACACCTATGGATTCCTAAAACCTTTTGTGAAACATTCATTGCCCAAATTCTTTTCCTCCAGAGACACTTCTGGATTGATGTAATTTTTCCTCTCTTCCTCTTTCAAAATTTTTTCAATCTAAAATAAAATGGTTTTTAGAAAATAAAATAAAATAAAAATATGTTCACTGAATAACTCACATCTGATAATTTAGCTTTTGTATCAGGAGTTCGATGTTCCGTCAACGATTTCTCATAAAATTCTTTAGCTTTTGCGAAATTTTTTAGCTTGCAATACGCACCAGCACATCGAGATAAAGCCCTAGAAATTGAAGTTGGTAAATTAAATAAACTTTTACATATAAGCTGTACGTATTACTTAGCAATTAGTTTATAATCATTTCTATTTTCACGCCCCAGATCAACTGCTTTAGCACACTGCTTAATACAATCCTCGTATTTTCCTTGCTCGTAGAAAACCGCTGAAAAACAAGCAAATTTGACACGAATTTTATGTTACGCAAAAATTCGACTCAATTTCTACCGGCTATATTGTTAAGGAATGTCATATCGGTTGGATCGTATTTGTGAGCTTGCTCATAATGTTCTAACGCCTGTTCGAAATTGCGTTTTTTGTACGCATCATTCCCTTTTTCCTTTTCTGTAAGAGCCTAATAAGAAGAATAAGGATAAAATTTTAAAAAAATATATAAAAATAGACAATTCCAAGTACTCACTCTTCGCTTCTCGTCACTCAACGGCTCAGCTGGTGGATCACTTGCATTTGCACTAGCACTTGGGTTACTGCTTTGCGTCGGCTTTGGCTGTTCATTTAAAACTTCATTGGATTCTGAAGTGTCCATGTCATCGTCACCAGCCTGATCCAAATTTAAACCCATTATAATGCCTAATGTATCCAACATACGTTTATCTTTAAGGAAGTTGCTAATAGGAGAAAAATTATCATTTTTAATTTCATTGCTTTTAATCGCATTAAATAATTTACCTCATTGAATTTGGATTTCTCTGAAGCTCAGACAACATCGCCATATAACTGGGGTCACTTAAATATTCCCTGGTTTTGGGGTTCATAGCTAATTTTGCCATTAGGTCGGGGCTTGAAAATGGCGAATCCACAGAGAATTCCCTAGCTGTAAAATCATTTAACTATCGTTTCGCTAATGATTTAATGTTAATATTTACGCTGTTGCATTTTCTTCATAACTTCCGCAATGGAATCTTGTAGTTGTTGATTATTGGGGTCGTGTTTAAGACCCTCTTCGTAAGCAAGCAAAGCCTCTTGATAATTACCAATGTATTCTAGAGCAGCGCCTTTTCTCGAATAACCCTAAATAATGATGCAGCATGGGTATAGTACACTTAATGTTTTAAAAACACGTGCGTACCTTAGCCCACGAGGGTTGGAGTAAAATCGTTTGTTCTGCATCCTTCAGAGCGTCTTGGTAACGGTTCGCCTTGGTGTAAGCAGCCGATCGGTTGCTATACAGAACATGATTTTGTGCGTCCAATTCAATTCCTTTTGAATAAAAGCTTATGGCTTCGTCTATTTTGCCGGCAGTTAAGGCGGCATTTCCAAGGTCTTTCAACTTATTCGCCTACATAAAACAATAAATTTATAACTCCTTTGTTTCGTTTACGTACAAGTGAACGTTCCAATCTGAAGTTAGAATATTTGTTAAGATAAAAGTGACCTAAACTGGAAATTATACCTCCGTTTGCGTATCTGCCATCTTTCGAAAACGTGAGACTGCTGATACTGATAGCGATGAATAGAACTTTCTAGACAACTAAAAAGCGCTGCGCCTAGACGCACTCTATCTGTAAAAATTGGAAACACTTGAACGGCGCTGCGCAAACTGGAAGTTATGGCAATTAAAAGACTTGTAATCAAAAGAAAATCAAGAACATTTCAAGCTTGTAATAAACTTTTAATGAATTTTTGAGGACGCAAATAACAAAATAAATGATTAGATATTAGTTTCATTTAATCGGTTTCTAGTACAGTCTGCAATATCAGCAGCTATTTCAGGCCTCAACAAATGTTTGACCTATTGTAAAAAACGTAAAAAATGTAATAAAGTCCAACGGTTGCAAAACAATTACCTCTGGAATTTTAAGAGATTCTTCGAAGGCGTAAATGATTGACGTGTCAAATAACATTACCCGATTATTTGCCAATGCTAAAACACAATTTCTTACTCGAGCTGCTATTTCACGATCACTTCTGTCAATTGAAAGCTGCAAAATACAAAATTTTATAAATGTGAAATGTACAAATTTATTTTCACATTAACCTCTAAATCATGCGTGGGATCAAGATCGTCTCCTGTACCGTCTCTCGTTTTACATGAAATCCAGATTAAACCATTGTGCCCCAAAACAAGGCTTACACCGCATGGCAAATCGTGTACGTGCAATTTACATCTCTTAATAACAGACGGAGACACACGAAGCAGAGCACCTTGAGACAACTGAAAAATTCAGGGAATTTTAGTTAGGTCTGCACAATTTTAGTCATTACTTTATACTTTGCCGGATTTTAAATCTTTCACTATAAGAGACAAAGAGCCATCTACATGAACTTTGTGAACTTCAGCCTAAATAGAATATTTCATTTATTACGTTTTTATATTTAAACTTCTCATTCATTCGCGCGCACTGTAATCAGGTCCCCTTCCTTTAAATATTGTCGCATCATTAATTCATCTTCAACACCTCTTCGCCTCTGAAAAACAAGTACGTTATTTTTATATTATTAATTTTTTTTTATTAATTTACTGATTCTCCTCCTGGTAATGTGTTTAATGCTAAGTGAAGAACGGAGTCCATTCGTGAATTTGTATCCACTTTCCACCGTCTTTGTTGCACCTCTGTAATCCTTCCTACTATTCGGTCTCCAATTTCTCCATTATATCTTGTTTTTAAAGGTACTACAGAAATTAAACGACCGACTTGTTTAACAATTCCACCGACAGAAGCGTGCAAGCATTGATCAACATCATAGGTACCATGCCCTCTGAAAACAAAAATATAAGCAGCATGTCCTCCAGTTCTTATAAAATAAAAAATAAACCTAAAAAATCCTGTGTCATTTGTTATTAAGTCTCCTGGTGTGACCAGTTTTTTCGGTTCGTTTCCTTTATGGGATGAAACACCATCTACTCTTTCACACGCCAACCTTATGCATTCGTCCATTTTTAAATTCCACAACTGCCACCTGGAGGCAGGATAAAAAATCTTTAATTTTTTTCAAGGTCACTTTTTTTTTTCAAGCTCTCAGATAGCGCGTTTGCAAAAGTATTGAAAACGATAGTCTGTTTGGCAATAAGTATAGCTGTTCGAATTTATGCTGTTAAAATCGGCCAAACAAACGTTTGTCTACAGTTTGAGACATGTACAAAAAATCGTCTGCTTTATTTTTCCCACAATGCATTACTGTATCTAAATCTCGCATTTCCTGTTTACACGACTTGTGTTGTATTCTTAAGTATTTTGTTAAATTGTCAATCCATACATAATATAAATCGACGGACTACGATTACTCCTCACCTAACGTCTGTAAATCTGAAGATCATCTGAAATCAACAGTCATCCTCTCATTATTAAACAAGAACAGCCATATTTATTGGATTGCTATGCTTCACTACAGGCAACTAGAATGACCTGTTGTATTAAGCCATTAGCTGCGTTCAGTGATTTCATAGCTGTTAAAAAATTCCTCAAACCGTCATTATCCGATGAGCAAGGTTCTGGTAATTTCATAAATATCAGAACAATAGTGATTTTGAATGTTAAAATTTGACACTATAACTTGCAGATATTGCATGGGATGATGTTAGTTGGAAGTGGGATGACAACGATACTGATGTAGTTGCCGTGGAAAAGAAATCAGAGGACTCCTGGCTACAGGATTGTTTCATCTCGTTTTCACCTGCTGGAGATTTATTGGCTATTGCAAATACAGACAGATTGGTTTGCTTGAACCGTATGTTTAAATTTATATGCGACGAATACAAATTATTATTACTTAATGTTCACTTAACTATTTTAGTAAAATGGGACATGCACGAACCAGGAGATGTTAAAGCCAAATTTGTTGTTCAATTTGAGTCAAATCTTTTCGAAGAAAACAAGTAATTGTCATGCTGACTGAAATATCTTTGTAGTCTGATTTATTTTCATTTCTAACAGAGATGAAATAACGAGCGTTTTATGTTTGCCGCTTGCTTCTCAGAAGAGGTAATTAAAAGTAATTTCATAAAATTCTATCATGGTCTTATCCTTTATTATAACAGGACATCTCACGGGAATCCTGACTGGACATGTATTATAGTGGGGTTTTCTTCTGGTCATGTTCGAATGTACACAGAGGTAGGAATATTGCCATAGATTAAAAAATAGTCCAATAACGTTGAAATATCTCGTTTTGGTAATTATATATACAGACTGGCGTCCAGCTTTTTTCTCAGTTGTTTCATGAGGGGCCTGTAACAAAAATTAAATGTCAAACATACGAACCACCTCGCCATGCCAAAGCTCCAGAGTATTCCGAAGAATTATTTGTCTTTTATCCAAGAGCTTTCGTTACAATAGATGGGTTCAGTTTGTTTCAAACATTGCGTGCTTGCAGAAACCAAGTTGCACGAGGTTAGAAAAGTGAAAATTTATATTAAATATTAATCATTGATAAACGTATTCAAATAAAACAGCTACGGCAAGTGGAGTGGATATGAATGCTCCTCCTTTGCTAGCTTACAAAAAATGGGGTTTTCAAGATCAAGAAAAGGTAGT
The DNA here is from genome assembly GCA_034686365.1 of Pachymerium ferrugineum. Classification (NCBI taxonomy): domain Eukaryota; kingdom Metazoa; phylum Arthropoda; class Chilopoda; order Geophilomorpha; family Geophilidae; genus Pachymerium; species Pachymerium ferrugineum. The sequence continues at coordinate 6,089 of JAQGAS010000046.1, forward strand.
AGACTGTGAAAATGTAGGTAAGAATCGTTCAACTTGCTTTTAAGTGTGATGAAATACTTCATTGAAATAATTGGCGTGAATAATTCTATAGGCTTCATTACTCCAAATACCTTTGATCACTTGCAAACTGCTTCTTTACTCGGGGGATTCAACTCCAGACCTCGCAATTCAATGCCTGTTGCAACTTTGTTTCTGGCCTCGGGTCAGTTTCCCTATCTCGCATTTTATTATGCTATGGAGGTAAAATATTTGAACAAAATTACAGAACAAGTGGTCATTATTAATGTGGTTATCAAATCGTAGGGAAGTGCCACTCCATTCATGTCTGAGGTAGTAACTGCAGTGGCCTCCAAATTGAAATCAGTTATTTTCTCAGCTGCTTCGTAAGCATAATCAACATCATCAATTCTCTCTAATTAAAGCAAAGAAAGTAATGATATTATTTATTCTAGGGGCATCTTTGGTAATTTTGCTAAGTCTTCATCAGACGACAAAGTTCTAAAACCTAAAATTGAACCTGCTACCCCATTAGCGTGCAGGTCAGGAAAAAGTCAAATTCACAGCAAATGATGTACTTGACATGTAAGATTCCATTTCAGGTTTGGCCTACCTGATGCTCGACGCTTGGGTGACTCCCTTAGTGTTTCACCAAACAAACGTTTGGCAATAATCACAGACACATTTGGTAGAGTGGTTTTAGTTGACACTCAGATGGGGATAGTAATTCGTATGTGGAAAGGTAGGAATTATATAATTGAGTTAAGAGAAGGAAGATTAACATATTTTTCAACGTAGGGTATAGAGATGCGCAATGTGGTTGGATAGAGGTTATAGAAGATACCCATCATCAAGATAAGGAGAAAGTAACTCCAGTACCAAGACTTGCACTGTTTTTGGTAATATATGCTCCTCGGAGAGGTTTACTAGAGGTATTTGTTTTTAAATTACTCGGGAATATATATTAAACTGCTATTTTTACAACATTTCAGATTTGGACTGCACAACAGGGACCTAGAATAGCAGCTTTTAATGTCTCCAAAAGTGCTAGGTAAAGTGATACTAAAATTATTTTCCACATATTATTACATAAGTGTAATCTCTGTTAGGTTATTGTGTCCCAACTATGGTTTAATGGGAATGACCACAGTTGTTAGCTCACATCAAGGGTTCAAAATGGCACAGTGTTTTCTGCTTGATACGGATGGGTCTCTTAAAACGATTAGCGTTCCATTCCATTACGCTTTAGGGTAAGCCTACTTAACTTTGCCAGTAGTAGCTCTTAGCATCGTTAATTTTATGAACAATTGTAGTGATAAAAATAGTAAGTGCGCTCAAAGTTTGCATCTTCTAAAGAAACTGAAGATAACTTTAAAAGAAACAGACGTATTGACTGGTAAACAATTTCCGAAAGGTTTTATCATTTCAACTGGCTAAATAGTTGCTTCCTACAGATACAGAAAAAAATGAAATTATCAAAATCCTTTTAACTATGAAAACGCCAAGCATTAGGCGCCAAGCTTTGGAAACGTTAGTAAAATGTGACAAAATGGAAGCTAATTATTTAAGAAGAGTTGCAGATACATTACAAGAACAATTGCTCTCACAAGGTAGACTTTTTCAATTTAGGCGCTTAATTTCTAATGTAGTATTAATAATCTTATAAAAAATTATTGGTTTAGGAATGGATTCTTTGGATTTCGAAAGCAAGTTAGTTTTGCAGAGCTGCAACCGGTTAAAATTGTTATTGTACTGTTATTGTGAAATTTCTAACATTCAAGTTAAAAGAACTGACGTTTTAACAATGGAATATTCTGAAGCTCAAGTAAGAAAACTTCCTGAATATCGATAATGTTAGTTAAAAATACAATTCCTCCAGTCGCTTCTTGGAGCTGTATTACATCAATCTGAAAGTGAAGTAGAACAAATTATGGAAATTCTGAATCGCCGTCCAGCTGAAACAAAAAAGAAAACGGTCTCCTTTTCAGACACAAAAGATCTAACTGTCTCCAAATTTTTGAGTTGCTTTTCTGTTTTTGTTTCCTGCTTAGAAAAAAGTGAATCAAGTATTTGCGTAGACTTAATAGATGATATAGAATTGGAAAATATTACATCACTAGGTAGACTGTTGCCACAAACGTAAATGACGGTTTCCTAAACTAATCACCAATTTTGCAGGACGATTCTTATTCCACCAAAGTTTGCATTGCAACAGTTACCTGGAAAAATCACAAGCAATTATAACAGACTGTGGAATATCAGCCCATAAACTAATGGTAACGTGATACAGTTGCTACAAAAACACTCAATTTGATTATAATCAATTTTTCAGTCCATTTTAATGCAATTTTGGTTAAACGAGTCTTCCACGTTAATTTCAACCCACTGCCTTATTAATTTGTCATCACTCGTCAAGTTCATCACTAGTCTTTCAGGTTAAAAATTCAGGGAACCCTATTATCCGTCAAGACTAACGACTGAATTTAATCAATTTCAGATTTGCAGTTAATAGCTCTTTCTTCAAACGAAGTATCATCATGGTGGCAGACGATAAGAAGCGTGTTATGCCAGTCGACAAACATACCAATGGCCTTTTCCGCAGGGTTGGTTTGTCGAGGTGTAGCTGTTATGTTTTTACCAGCTTCATCTGAAAACGAGATTACAGAGTGTGGAGATTCACCTGAAAAAAGAGAGGTATGTAGTTAGTAAAATGTTATCAATGATTTAATTACTGTCGGTGTAGTCAAATAGAGATGACGCGGATTGGGAAAGTATTTCCATGGACAACATTCAATGGAATATATTAGTTAAACAAATAGAAGATTTATTGTTGTTGTATACATTATTCGGTTGTAAACTGCCAGCCATTGTAGAAGAGCCATTTAGTACTGAAATCTCAGTAAATTCTCTGCTAGAAAGAGGCCGGGGTAAGGGAAACATTAAGATAACAATTTCAATCTAATTAACTTAATTAATAGGAATTGTGTCTGAATTGGTTGCTACTTGGTTAATTTACGCAAACCTGGATGCAAAATTATTGAAGGTGGGTTACTATCAGGAAGAACGTATATCAAATCAAGTGGTAGTTGCAGAAGAAGCAATAAGGCAAACAACTAAAATAGGTTATTCAGCTGAGGTTTTAGGTTTGTTAAAATGAAACAATCTGTGACATTATAGATCATCTCTGTCCTCTCAAAGTAGAATTGTTTGAAATGGTGAAAAAACGATTCCCATACAGCCTACAGTTTGACATTTTGTGTGCGAATTGCGCATGGGAACGAGTTCGTCAATGGAACAGAAATCCTGATAACGTACATCATTTGCAAGAAGCAGTGAGAGTTGTTAATCAAATTTCATCTGCAATTTTAAAGCACGGTACGTCTAACACCCAATGACCTGTGCATTTGATAACAATAAAATTGTGTGTATTCACAGGAGTAGCAATTTTAGTTTGGCATATGTATGTAAGCAAAATGTTTACTGCCACGGCATTACTCATGGAAAAAGTAAGTTTTAACTCTTTGTTTGGAATAAGGCTTCATTGGCTTTTTGATTAGGTCGCCAAAGTTCCAAAGGAAAGGCTTTGTCGTAGGGTAAGATGATGCTTACAAAGCTTTACATTAAATTGAGTATTTATATTTTTTTAGGACATTGGGATAAGTGATACTGTGTTAGAAAAATTTGTCGGATGTTGTGTTGATATTTTGGATGTTTTGATGGATGTGAGTGTTAATATAAACTTTAAAAAGATACTTTTTGAAATTGAATGTTTTGGGTATTTTAGTCAAATATAGTAGCTGAAAGTGAGTCAGCACCTGTTTTTGACTACGAAGACTTATGGCAGTCTGGCCAAGGACCAACTCCGTTAGTGGAACTAGCCATAAATCAAAAAGCCACTAATTACGATCTTCTCTGCCACCACTTTCAACTCGCACTATCAATGCAAATGATGGTTGTGTTTGGACTTAAATATGTTCGTCCCATTAGCCTGTACGACACTAAGGTAAAACTAGTAATTAAAACATTAGCAAATATTGCATTGGTTATAACCATTTAGGGCAAAAGCGCGTTCTTTAGAGAAATGGATACCTATCCACAAATTTCTTCTGGACAAAACCTTGATTTAAGCATAGTTAACGCGAGGAAGCAGGTAAAAAATACAAAAGTAAATAAAGTAAATTAAATAATTAACTAACCTTTTTTTCTCCCAGTTTATGTGCAAAGTTATTTCTGCAACAGTACAGTCAATACCCGAGCCAATTCCTGATGCACATCAGCGCGAGAACTCAACTATTCCGGCAATTACTGTAGACCATTCAAGCATGAGTTTTTGGATTGGTCGTGTGATAGAATTGGCAAAAATGTGGGAATTGGATTTGGACTTTTTACGACGACATCACGTTTGCGAATTGTATAGTAGTGGATTGGATTCCCTCGCAGAAGAGGTAACCAAACAATATTTCTTGATCTTACTAGAGGTGACTTTTTTTTTAAAAATTTCAGATAATTCCAGCAGTTAGTGACCGAATTGTTTTGGGTTCACAACTGATTCTATTAGCCGGCCAACGTTTATGTAGCGCTTTAAAGGAGAAGTACAGCACTGTAGATGCGTTGGCTCGTTTAAGCCCAAATTTGAGCAGTTGGCTTAAGTCTTTGGATCAGAGCACACTGCGTTGTCTTAATCCTCCACTTACAATGACAGCTGTTTTAATCGGTAATGTGATAAACCATTTGCCTGATGGACATTCAGAATATCAAATGGCTCTCGCATTAGTTGATGCAGTGCATGCACTACTTGAATTCTCGGATGAAATTGCACTTAAAAACAAAAAATAAAATATAATGATTAAATTTTAAAAAAAAGGTATTAATGTTTAGAATGATCTTTTTTTAACTAATAATAATAATAATGTATACAGTATTTTAATGACAGTTGTTATTATACCATACTTTGGTTTCATTTGTGATATTAAAACTAATTGTAATAAACATTCGACTCGTGTTAACTCCATTGATGGCCAATTACTTCCACGCAAACAGAACATAAATCCGTGGACTGATCTGGTATTACGAATCGTCTGCATCGACCACATTGATAGCCTCCAGCTTTTGTAACATACAATTGAAATGGAATCGCTTGACCTAGAATATAACGACACTTTGATTACAGAAAAAACTTCGCTGGAAATTTTTTTACCATCAACGTCTAAAGATGCGTCTACGGAGCAAATGGTGGTATTATTCGTTATACAAGAAGTTCCTAATTTTACACTTGCTACTTGAAGGATTTCGCAGAGGCGTGAAAAACAAGATTGCTTTTCCGGATGTAACTCCTACAAGGTTTATATTTTTAACTGAAGTCATATAGTCAAGAAAACAAAATTACCTTGAACATTTCATAAAGCGTTTGGTTTCCTTGAATTATTACGTCAATTTCATTTGAATCTAATGCAAACGTCGTAATTTTTTTATTTAAAATTTCTCGAAGTTGAATTGCTACTCCTAATTTGTTTTTAATATCAGTATTTTCCCACAATTCTGAGCATTCTGGCCACTTATTACGAAATACTAGTTTTCTGCCATCCCCATACTGATGATGGTGGAAGAATGCTTCTTCTGCAAGATGGGGAAGAATGGGTGCAATTGAGTAAATTAAATGTAAAAATAAATGATGCAGTGATGTTTGACATGATCTCCGTGTTTTTCCGGACTGTTCATCACAATATAATCTGAAATATATTTTCCTTTTAGATATATAACAAGTCAAACCGTTACGACAATACCTTTGCCTAACGATGTTTAAATAAAAAGCAGAGACATCTCTTGTAATAAAATTGGTTATGCTACTACCCACGTTATCGTATTTAAATGAATCGTATGCGAGTTTCACCTACAGTAAGGTGGGTCGTTAAAATACAGTATTTACAAATCTAATAATAAATACCTCTTTTTGGTAATTCACCAATAAATGTAACATATACCGGTCTATCAACTCCATTTCGTTCAATGGAATAATGTCTTTTGATGAATTGAAATCTGATAAATTGCTAAGAAGAAAACGCAAAACTGCACGAACCTATAATAATCAGTTTGTTTATAAACATGTTAAGCGAATTTAAGTACTTTTTACCTTTTGGACAAATTGACTGCATTCGTCTAAAATTGTTTGTTTTATGCGAACATTTGGTCTTTCAACAATATGACAAGCTACCCACCAACGTAAACTGTCAACGCCAATCGCATCCGACTTATCATTCTGTCAATTAATCATTACAATTAGAACATTTAAATACCAAGTTTTACGAGATTTACTTTTCCCCCATTAACAACCGTTTGAGGATCAACTACATTCCCTAAAGATTTGGACATTTTTCTACCTTGATCATCCAAAGTGAAACCGTGATAAAACAAATTTCTGCAACAATCAATGAAAACCAATTAAAAAACATATAAACTATTGTGTAACGAATAACCCACTTAAAAGGCGGCTTATTCTGAAGGGCGACACTAGTAATTAACAATGACTGGAACCAACCACGTGACTGATCAACACCTTCTAAACAAACATCGGCCTCGTAATTTACGTCTGCAACACAGATATTACGTTACGTAATTTTACATATTTTGCAATGAAGTTCATGCACCTCTTAGCACATGTCTCCAACTTATGCCACTATCAAACCAAATGTCGAATATATCTTTCCCTTTTTCATAACTTGCATCGACATCAAATCCATTCTGAGTAAATCAATAAATGTTAAACACATTACGGTACAAAACTATAAAGTTACATTTTGTAAAAGTTGCTTCGGTAAAAGTTTGTCATCAGGAAGACTCCACCACATATCAGAACCAGATGTTTCAAGTAAATGACACCAATGTTGGAGCAAGTCACTGAATGAAAGAAAAACACGTTCTTAAACTTGATGAATTAAATAATGTGAGATAAATTAAGACTTACTCATTCAAGATAACCTTTTTAGAGCATTTTTCGTAGAAAGCTGGAATGGGTATTCCCCACATTCTTTGTCTTGATATACACCAAGATGGCCGAGTTTTAATCTGTTCCAACATTCCTTTCATCATTACCGGAGGGAAAACTTGTATATTCTTTAAAAATGCCTAAAAGAGTAAAATCAAATTTTCCGCCTTTGTATTGAATTAATGTCGAGTTACTTGCCAGCACTGAATCTTTTAATTTGTCAGTATTTAGAAACCATTGTAAACTTGGTTTAATTATCACAGGCTTCTTACTCCTCCAGTCGTATGGATAACTATGCACATACTTTTCTTGAGTAATAACATGATCGGCTAATAAGTTAATTATTGCTTCATTTGCGCCTTCTAAAACAGATTTCCCAATCAGTGATTCCTCACTGCATTCAACCGTGAAGCAACCCTTTTCATCCAAATAATTTTTCTATAAATTTCAAGAGTTTGTTAATAAATAATAAATAAATAAATATATCTCGAGTTCAAAACTGTTTGGCTCACCAAAGGTAAATTGTTCTGAACCCCTAAATTAAAATCATCTAAACCGTGAGAAGGACTACTATGAACTAATCCCGTTCCCTTTTGAGTTGTTACGTGTTTAGCAGGAAGAAATCTCAGCTCTTCCTTCCTTGTTGGATGAATGTAAGTTATACTTTCTAAACTTTTACCTACAAGATAAACCTAAATATATTTTACACCTCCTAAACTAACGCTTCAGATATTTTACGTACCCGAAAAAACAGATAATTTTTTAAATTCCGTAGAGAACATTTGCTCAAGAGTTGAGCTTAAGTCACTTGCAACAACATATAACTCTCCTGTTCGTTTGCATTCAACTAGACAATAACTATAATTAATACGAAACGGGTCAAATCAATTAACTATTTAATTATTTTAAGTACTTACTCAATAGTCTCATTATAAGCAATACACTCATTAGATGGTAGTGTCCACGGTGTTGTTGTCCATATTATGCCGTAAATAGACTTTCCTAGAATTAATTATGACAAACATGTAACGCAATGAATGAGGTAAGAGCCTTAAAGTTAAACCTGCATGTGCATGCAAAGGTGCAGAGAGGTTTTTCAAACGAAACTTTACGTATATTGACAAACTTTCATGTTGAGGATTGTACTCTAGTTCTGCTTCAGCTAAGGCTGTTCTGAAAATAATGAATTGTACACTAGTACGTAGCAATTTTGAGTTGTTTAAATAATACCTAGTCGAAGGTGACCAGTACACCGGTTTAAAATCTCGGAAAACCAAATCCTGAATTTTAATAAGTTTTAATTTACAAGGCACCCACACAAATTCAACGACCGTTGCAACATACTTTTTTATACATCTCGTAAAATGCCTTCAATTCAGTAATTTGATATTTCTTATCAATTGTGTAATAACAGTTTTCCCAATCTGCCATCACACCCCATCGTTTAAAAGCAGTTTTCTGATGTTCAATTGCAGAAAATGCAAAATCCCTAGCTGAAATACTATCTTATAGTATAGCAATCAAAAAATATTTCATCAAAACCGTTTACACCTAGTTTCCTAACTTCCAAAGCGTTAAGATGATTATGATTTTCTTCCGTAATAACTTTTAATTCAATTGGCAATCCGTGACAATCCCAACCAGGTACATAATGAATCCGGTGGCCAGATAACAATTTATATCGTGTTGTAATATCCTTCAACACCTTTTCAGGTAATAAAAAAATATTTCGACATAACGTTAATTTTAAAAATTATACTCACTTTATTAACAAAATGACCCATATGAGGAACACCATTAGCATAAGGTGGACCATCAAGCAGCACAAATTCCGGATTTTCTTTCAACGCTTCACGTTGCCATAAATACAGCGTGTCAAATCCACAAGCCTATCACAATAAATATTCATTTTACACCATGCATAATTTTCTTATTCAACAAATTTAACCTTTTGAATCCCTAGTTCTAAATCCTGTCTTTTACTACCCGGTATTCGTAAAGGAAAACTAGTTTTAGGAAGCAATATCGTTTCAGCATACTTTTTCTTATGCGCTGGGACGTTCTTCTTGGTAGAATGTCTACGTTGAGCATGTTGAACACTTAAATAAATCACTTTTCTGAACGACTTTCTTTTGCTAAGATTGACTAACATTTCAAGCATGGACGTTTCAGCTGAAACTAGTGGCGCCACAGAGTGATAACCAGTGGAAGTCATGATGAGGGTGACGGTCTGCAATTATCGTATTTTTATTGTGTGCTGTGTTATATCGGCTGTATCGTATAGCTGCCAGATTTACTGTAAAAGGATCTCTTATACGCCCACGATTGTTCCAGACTACTTACAACAGTATCAGGAATGGGATAACGTCAGAATTACAAAATAATCTGATCGGTAAGCTTTTGTTTTCTTCTCATAAAACACGGAAAAAGTACTTTTTCTACGATTTATTGACCCTGAAACTTTACAACAAGTTATTAAACTTTCTTAAATGGGTAAATACTCCTCAAACTTCATATTATTACCCAATCTCTCAAAACATACACTTTTAGTTTGCGTTAATTGTGATAAGCCATGTGTTGGTTACTGAACACACCCATTTACCACAAACCCAACGTCCAGCATCCAGAAATGGTGAAAGAACTTAAACAATTTTAAATCCCACATTTCCTTCAACCCAACTAATGACATTTACTTCTTTACCCTTGGTTGATCATGCAATTAAAAACATTTTTTATTTCTCTCTTTGACGACAGAAAAGTAAATCGAAAAAAAATTATTGCATATTTTAATTACTTCCATTTTTTCCAACCCTGATGTTAATTTAAAACCCCAACTCAACGAAACACCAATGGTGGGAGAAAAGTTGCAGGTACAATTTAAATTGCCTTAAGCAACTTGCATCAGCCTTTTTTTTCATTATAGAAGTGGGAAAATTACTTTACTTTGGACTCTTAATATTGCAAAAGAAAAAAAATATTATAAGTTAACTGAGGAAACTGTTACAAGGCTGTTTTAGTTATTGATGGTGTTACTGCGCAAGCTTGTACATTACTTTCCCTACAACTGGCACAATTACTACAAATGGGGAAAAGAGAGTGAAATTGTAAAACTAATCCAACTGGTTGAGTTTGAATTTAACGAGTTTAAGCAAGGTTATAACGTCAAAAGATAGAATGGCAAGGTGGGTCTAGTGTTCATGTTCTGCGGACTGTGATGATGGGCCTTTACGGGAATTATGCTTGGGTGGAATCAGTTGAATAGGCTTGGCTGCTCGGCCACTGGCACTATACAGTATTAAGGGAGTGACAGTTTGGGGGGGGGGTACACCCTGCAACATACTGTGAACTGTAAACATGATTTCATTTTGCTCATTACTCTGGAAACATTAGGCGTGCTCCACTTTGTTCAAAATTTCCATTTGGGTGTGGTATATTTTTCATTTAAGAACCAATTTTATACCTCTTTTATGAATCATTCTTTTTAAAAGTTGGCAAACACCTGTGTTACACTCCTTTAAGCTTAGTGATTCTCTATCTCACAACATGAGTCACAATTTGAATTTCAATAAGAGTAAAAATACTTTTGTAAATTTAGGTTATTCAGTCACTGTGTAGGAATAAGTTTTAGATATCAGAATATGTATCTTCTCAATTCCAAGAAACCAGTTGACAGAATTTCAGATTAAATGTACAAAGATATTTCCTAAACAGATGTTGAGGTCGCGTGTTATCTTTTTCTCTTTTCCCTATTCTATTTTGGCAACTGTTTCATCTAATTAGCGACTTTCTCATCACCCAGAAACTCTCTCTGCCAAACCCCTATCTTTTCCTAATGCCCCAGTCGGTAATTTCCAAGCAACGCCTGTTTGGAGACTATATTCTTGTCCCAGACTGGTGAACATGTGCTGCTTCAAAACTGAACGAACCTCTTTCTCTCATTCAAATGCAGTCAACTGCTTCTCGAAGGAGGAAACTCGGTGACGTCCTTCAACAAATTACGGCGTTAGAATGGATTCTACAACATGCTGAGTTGACTGGAAAAAAAATACTAGGAAAAAAGTAAATAAAGGTGAGCAGGTGTTGGGTGTTGTTGAACATTTTGCTCTTTCACTTTTACTCTTCTTGCACGGAATTTATCACGGAATAATTTGAAATCCGTGACTGGATTTTTGAAATTTTCTTTTTCAAGGTGTGGCGTAGTAGAGATATTTCCGTGAGAAGTTTGCTAACTTATTATTCTTAATCTTATATGTCCCTGTCCTTGAACTCAAGTGGGTTCGTACATTGTGTGTGGTTAAGTAGGCAGATGTTTGGAAATTTTTTTTATTTTCAATTATGTTCTCAAAGTTATGTGTTTGTCATGTTTGCGTATATTCTACACGATTGTTTGTTTTTTTTTTCCCTACGGAAGTTATGAGTAGTGAAAAAACTATGTAGTAGGTGTTGGTGTCCTTCGATAAATTTCTATGGTAAATTGAAGCCGTAGGACTATTTATACCTTTCTTAATCCCGAGTTGGAAAGTTTATTTTGAAAATATTGCTTTGTAATTTTAATGTAAACTTCAATAAATATGATTACATGATTCAAATTGGCATTGGGGAAATTTTTTTTCAAGGAGATTTTGAATCTCTTTTTTTAAAAAAATGTTAGGAATTTTTTTTAAAAAAAAGATACAGTTCATCAAACTTGAGCTATTGAAGTAAATCTTTTGTGTGTGAAGGATGATGGCAACTTTACCCCGTATTGTCATTTTAAATCTTTAAAAAAAAAAAGAAAAGAAAACATTATGTGTTCAAATTATCATGATTAGACCTTATGTGTGAACTTGACCAGGTCATCAAACCACACCAACTCACTGATGTTTTTATGGAAGATAAAAATTGAAAAAATTATGGGGAGGAGGATTGTCCCAAAACAGCAGTTGTGTTCTTTCCTTGCCTTAAAAAAAGATTTTGAACCATAAACCTTGATTGATGTTGAGAAGAGGGGCAATGAAAAAGGAAGTTTGATGGCGTATAACTCATTACACTTTATTCTTTTAAGACTTGTATTTTTTTAAACGTGACATCCTTATCCTGATGCACTACTTTTCGTGTTCTTAGATTAGATAAAATGACTGAGACAAATTGCTTCCTACGATTTCTTTTCTGACGGTTGCACGAATGGAGAATTTGAAATGGGTTAATAAAAATTCTTCAGAGAAAAATGTTCGTTTGTGTATAAATATACGAGGAAGTGAACTTGGGTGTTATTCTATCCATAGATTAAAAAGTGGATAAAAAATAAGTGAATGAAACACTCGTATAATTATCTGCTTCGTGGTAATTAGAGCGTCGAGTGGGATGTTGAACTTTACCGAGATATGACCTGAAGGTTATTTTTTCTTCTAATTTACTCGATTTGTTCTGCGTCGGATTAAGATTCCTCTTTGTCTGCGGTACGATTATGTCATCGCCTGCAGATGCGCATCCCACTCGACTAAACTGTGCCAGGAGACTGCATCTTGAGGAGGAGGGTGTAAAAAGATCCTTGAGGGGAGACTGCATTCTTTATTGGGTGACAACATTCCTCATCCCTTTTGTATTTCTTTTTAAAAAATATAAAATCTTAATAATTTTTATATTTTATATTTTTTCATAGGTTGTGGATAAGAAAAATGTGGCTCGTTACTTGACGTGTTTTGCTCTGACTTTTGGCTCATGGTGATTCATGGTGTGGGTTTTGGTATGGAGGAAGTTCTCTGCCAAACCAATCCCCATCATAATTCCGGAGGCGTTGCTCTGATCAATGACAACATCAATAGCAAAGCAATGCAAGCGTTTGAACATCCGTCGTCGCAAGTGGCAAGAACTGGAAGCAACAACAACATTCATAAAATGAGAATGAACGGCTCAGTGCTAAACACGCCGTCTCGACCGAGTTATAAATTGGGAACAGCCACAGATTTCAGAGCATCGTACAATGAACACCATTCAGCATCGAGGAATAATGCACACCAGCAGAGAAGTATTCAGCATAATCAAAATAAAATAAGCCCCCAAAGGTCACAGAGTGAACGTAGCAACAGATGGGTTTGGGATGATGTAACTCATGCACACGTGACACCGCCGAGAACTTCCGGGGGACTGTATAGAAGTAATAGTAGTCTAGATTTGGATGAGACGTTAGATGAGAAATCCACTGCTGGCTTACGGCGTGAATACGGCAGCGCTTCCTCAATTGATTTGATTAGCACGAGTGGGGAAAGTTTTTTCGCGATGTTGCGCGATTTTAGAACAGATAATATCGATCAAAGAAGCCCGGGACCGGCTAAAATTGCAGACTACCTCCGCGGTCGTGTTGACTGCACTCCGTCCACACAAAACGCTTCCAATGCCTTAGTAAATGGGTCGGATGCTCTAGAGGGAGCATCCAGTCCAAAAACGAAATCAAAGTTTCCGAAATTGTGGGAGACGAAAGAAAAAGCCAAATCGATTAAAACTAAAGCTTCCACTACCAACGAACCGTCTTTGTTTCGTAAGTTAAGAGGGACGAAATCAGATGCAACTGCTGATACGACTAGTAAAGGATCTGATAACTCGTTGGATGCTGATACGAAATACGAAGATAAACTTCGACGTAAAGCGTTCGCGCATTACGATATGCAAAGCATAACGGCCAATTTGTCATATGCTGGCAGATTGAGGGGTATTTTAAATAAGAGGAGGAATACGACGACTGGAGCTTCGGCAGCATCAATGTCTAATCGTACAACGCCTCATGGCAGCACGGAAGATGTCAGGGTGGAGGAGAGTGATGCTGGCGATGGAAGGAACAATAGTTTGGTTCTTAGTTGTCCTTATTTTAGAAACGAACTGGGAGGGGAAGAAGAAAGAGTGATTAGTTTGACTCGAGCTACAAGTAAAAGTCCCAGAGCACCTGAAGAGAATCAAAAAGGAGGTTGTATACAGTTCTATAAACCGGCAATTGTGTGTGGAATATCCGTATTGGAAGGTGCAGCTGATTATTATTGGAAGAAATGGAATTGTCCGTATGAAACACATTCGTTACAAATTGAGAATGTTGATCAAGGAGTTACTTATTATAAAAGATATTTTTGTGGAAAAGGTATTTTTGGTATTTTTATAAGGAATAGCAAAATTAATTTTCATTTGGTTTTTTAGAACACCAAAATTGGTTTGGGATAGATGAAAACTTAGGTCCCATTGCAGTCAGTATTATGCGTGAGAAAATTGAAGACAGTAATACAACAACGGGAAAAGAATGTTTCGCACAATACCGTTATCGTCTTATCATCAGAACTAGCGAGGTAGTAAGAGGATTACGAAATTTTTTACTTTTCCTTTTTCCTGATAAAGACGATCGTGACCTACATTATTATTCCTATTCTTTTCACTGATATTTACATAATTTAAATACGATTATCATTAAAATTTTGGATATTCACAGTTAATAACACTTCGGGGAAGTGTTCTTGAGGATGCAATCCCTACATTAAAACCGAGTGGCAGTCGGGGAATTTCCACGAAGGAAGTTTTGGAATATGTCGCCCCTGAAATTCAACTTTCATGTCTTCGTTTGAGTTTGCTTGTGCCAAGGGCTGAAGAGCAGCTCATTAAATTAGATCAACAAGGCGTAAGAGTTCCCTAGGGCATCCCTTGAATTTTTATAACTGATCTGAACTTTTTTTCTTATTTGACAAGGTCACTAACACTTATAAAGTTGGAGTGTTGTATTGTAAAGCGGGTCAGTCCACTGAAGAAGAAATGTATAATAATGGTAATTTCAAAGCCAGGGGGAATTGTTCTCTTGAAATATAATGTCATTGTTTTTTAATGTTAAAGAACATTCTGGCCCTGCGTTTGACGAATTCCTCGACATGCTTGGTCAACGTGTTCGATTGAAAGGTTTTGATAAATATAGAGCACAATTGGATAATAAAAGTAGGTCTTTTATAAATGATTTACTGGTTAGGAAAACTTGTTTTGTAAATGTGGTGATTGTAAATTTCAGCTGATTCTACTGGTTTGTATTCAGTTTATGCTGCATTCCAAGATTGTGAAATTATGTTCCACATATCTACTTTATTACCGTACAGTGCAAACAACAGGCAACAGGTTTGAATACCGAATAAACGTCTTTTTTTTTCTGTTTCTACAAAACAAAATTTTTGGGTTGTAGTTACTCAGGAAACGGCACATTGGGAATGATATTGTGACCATTGTGTTTCAAGAACCAGATGCACGTCCTTTCACACCGAAAAATATACGTTCACAATTTCAACATGTGTTCATTGTCATCCGAGCCATACAACCCTGTACGGACAAAACCCATTACAAGTAACTTGATGTCATCTTTGTTTGCTTAATAGTTCCATCTGTTTAAATATGTTTTTTTCCTGTATTATAGGGTAGTTGTAAGTAGATCGAAAGACGTTCAAGCTTTCGGCCCACCTATTCCAGAAGACGCAATATTTCCGAAATCTAAAGCTTTTGCAGATTTTTTATTAGCAAAAGGTTTGAAAACATCAATTTCTTTAGTGTGCTTATAACTTAACTAAACTGTTTTTGGGGGGGGGACATTTTGAAATTAGTAATCAATGCAGAAAATGCCGCACATAAATCTGAAAAGTTTGCAACTATGGCCACAAGAACAAGGCAAGAGTATCTGAAAGATTTGGCTGCTAATTACGTTTCCAACACGCCATTGGATGTTGGTTCAAAATTCTGTAAGAAGGTTTGAAAACTTTATGACTGGAATTTTAAAGTATGTGTTATTTTTAGCTTTGTCGTTTGGCGTAAGAAAAAAAGAAAAACCAAGAGCGAGATTTATTCCTGATGCATGTGTTAGAGGAGCTATAGTTTGGAATATTCACGTACTAAAACTAATAAATAAACAATAAAGACGTAGCTAACATTACTTCAATTACAGGTAGAAGATTACGGTCAATCAAGGGTAATAAATTGTTATTTGGGGTTATCTGCTGACACATTAATTTTGATAGAAGAAAACACTCGAGAACCTGTATTCGTTTGCCCTTTGACCAGTATCTTAGGATGGTCATCTCAAACTAACAGGCAAGTTAATACAAAAACATCAAAAAATGTGGTAAATTAATTGATTTTTTTATTCAGCCTTAAGATATATTATCATCAAGGAGAGTGTATCGTAATAAGGAGCAGGGATCCTGATGTTGATGAGATTCAAGAGATTGTTAGTCGTTTAAATTGTATTTCTCAAGGTTGTGAGGTAAGGAAATTTGCAACATGTAATAGGCAAAACACTAATCTTTTTGGGTTTAGACACAAGAATTTACGTTAAAAAGAAATAATTTAGGCCAATTGGGATTTCATGTGCAACAAGACGGTACAATAACTGAAGTAGAAAATTACGGATTTGCATGGCAAGCTGGAGTTAGACAGGGTAGTCGTCTTGTTGAAGTAAGACTTTTGATAAACTCCCAAATCCTCAAATAGTTTAATGGTCATTTAATTGTTCAATTTAGATTTGTAAAGTGGTTGTGTCTGCTATGACTCATGACCAAATGGTTGACTTGCTGAAAACCTCACTGACCGTAACAATTACTGTTATACCTCCCTTTTCGGATGGAACTCCGAGGCGGTATGTTTTCCCAAAAGCAGTTTCAGCATAATATTTACGTACGGATTTAATTTACAGAGGATGCTGTTTACAAACGTGTTCATATCTAATGTGTAGCAGTACAATTTCCGACTACGAAAATGTGGGTAGGGCATTTGAAACTTCAACTGAACTCGTTTCCCGTGTTAAAAATCGACAACAGGTTGCACAAAGTCAGATTAAAGTTTCAAAGTAAGAAATCCATATAAATAAAAAAAATAATTCATTCACCTTTGTAATTATTCTTCATAGGTACACGGAGGCAGGAACGACAACCGCATACTCTACAACAAGTTCTGGTTACAGTGGTAGCAGTACCCGCTCGGCAGTTGTTGAACAGCGGTTTGGAAGTGCAAGAGAGATTAATAGTAGTTCAAGTCAGTCTAGTGAGGAAAAATGGTATGACGTAAACGAAATTCTAGACGGGGAAACGAGAAACGAAACTCAAGCTGATGCTCGTGAAGAACAACCGCCCCCACCTCTACCTGCACGACTCCTGCCAACTTCCCACAGCGCTTTCTCACACGTGAAGCCAAAGCGAACTCACCACCACCACCACAAGCATCAGGAATACAGCGGAAATTACGTCCCGCAACATGGCGCCCGCGAATCAGACCAATCTTCATCCAACTACGAATATTCTAGTTTGGGATATCCAAATTCTGATTACGTACAACACGACAGACTTCAATCACTTAGGGGTTCAAACCAGCATTTAAGTTCCGAGAAAAAGTCAGGTGTGCTGGCTTCACCGGCTATTGTAATTAGCGATGGACATTCAGACACCTCTAGTGAAAGATTCCTTGGAGCGAGAAGTGAAGACGAACAATCTGGTAGCAGTAACAGTCTTTCTCCTAGGAGCCGGCGACGGTGGCCTGTAGAGGGCGGTTGGGGAGGTAGTGGTAGTTCGAGCAGCAGTCGGACACACAGCCCGCGAAATGCCTTAAGGTTTGCTTTTGATTTGCATACTTAAATAAGATTATGATTTATCTTCTTGAAATGAATATTTAGTGATGTAAAGTTGAGGTCAGGTGCAAACAATCGGCATCACCATCAACAAATAAATAGGAATAGTGGTCAAATTAGCAGTACATTCCAAGAAGATTTGCTCAAGCTTATCAATCCTGATTTAATAAACACTCAAGAAGACAAAGTAATAAAAATTAATTTTGTCCTTAATCTACAAGCAACTAATTTTTTTTTTGAATTGTAGATGAGAGATGAAAATTGCAATCGCTCACGGCTTTCGCCCCCACCACCTCCTCCTCCCTCAAAAATGTCATCGAGAGAAAATTTAAGTAGTAGCAGCAGCAGTCAGAATAGTGTTCGTACAGTTGCTTTGTTAGCTGGTGAAAACAGCAGCGAGGCTGACGTCATTTTTACTACAGCCCGACCCGCAACTGTCATTTCAACAACCTCGTCTTCATCTCCTGCGCCAAGTGAGAATAAATTATCCAAAGAGGAAAGGTAAGACACGACAAATAAATTGAAATGTACGGTTACTAAAGTTATCTCAATTTTGTTGTAGATTATCCCCTCGTGTTCACCCGAATGCAGTGAGCTCCAAGCTGAAATCCGTGTCAGCTAAACCAGAAAACATGTTACCCTTACCAGAGTCTAAAGACATAGATTGGCCAAGTTTAGTAAATACCGCAACTAAAGCAATGCAAGTTGTCGGTGTTCCACTAACTAACAAATCTGCTCGGTCTGGTACATGGATAACTGAAGTGACGGATCGTTTGGGTTTAGACACGCCACCTAGCACAAAGTTAGTTTCATATCAAATGATGCACTTATATTATTAAATGCGCAACATATTTTTCAGGGCATTGGTTGTATCAAATGCACATAGAATGCGTGAGTTAGAAGCCCGTGTGCAGCTATTAGAACAAGAGCTTAAACGTGAACGGCATTTTAAAGAGGCGTTGGAATCTGAAGTGAACTCTCTACGTCAAGAAAACTTACGACTGCAAGAAGAGTCGCAAACTGCCGCTGCGCAACTCCGTCGCTTTACAGAATGGTTTTTCCAAACTATTGATGGTCGCCAACAATAGTGTGATGATTTCGCATAAAATATACAAAAAATTCATAATATAAATATTTAACGGCAGTTATAAATTGAATTTCAAATTGTTGCTGTTGCCTCACACTAGCAACGGATAATTCATATATATTTTTAGCCTTGTAGTTGTTTTACGGGTGACTAGTTTGTTTTTAAGAAATATTTTATAATACGTTGCCCTGTTGCAGATGTCTTTTAACTAAGCTGCCTTCCATGACCACGTGTAAATTTTATAACTAGTCACCAAAGTTGCTCTTCCAACACATTATTCCATTATTATAACTAGAATTGTATTATACGAAGAAAGACTTTTATATCTTAACTATTAATTTTGCTTAGCTGTGTTGGTTTTTCTGTTTCACACTTGTTATTTTTAAATCAAAAGTAAAAAAAAGAAACATTTGATTTAAAATAAACTGATTAAAAATTTTTTAAATTAAGTGAAGTTTTTTTCTAGGTATAAGTTTTTCTATTTTAACGATACGCCGATATATAGAAGTGAAACCACCTCGCTAATAAAAGTGAAGATTTAAAATCCGGGTATAAACTATACCTACGTAAGAAAACACCAACGGTCCACCGAACATTTCCAATCCTACCGCCAGTTGTCGCTCCCAACCATAAACAAAGACGCGGGCGGTTTTTTTGCCGATGGGTGTTCAGGAGCGTTGTTCTGTTTGCCAGATCCCATTGGCTGTACATGTACAGCTGGTTTCACAGGTCTCAACTGCAATTCATGTGAGTTTTATTCAATTACCAACCTGGGGATTTTCACATAAGGTGACAGGTGAACACTGGAAGCAATTACCACTAACTCACGCACGTACAGTTACCATATAAGAGTCTCCATTGCTATATATTGATTAGATGGTATTTACACTGAATGTATACTTTGCATAAGTAAATGGCCCCCACACGGTGTTTGTACTTATTGAGTTGCTAATATTGACTAATAGTCATTGAACTAGTTGTTTTGTTTTGTTTACACCACAAATATTTGAAAGTTGTTTTACAGACTAAATAAACGTGCTTTTTAGGCCTGTGTAAACTTGAATTAAAAGCTATTCAACCGTGTTTTACTCTATCAAATTATACCTCTGATATACATTTACAGATGCATTAATTTTTCAAATCTACAAGAGTTTTTTATTTTAAATTTAAGCCAAAAATCCATTCTCCTCTATAAATAAAACAAACCGGGTTGTTTTAGATGGCTTCAATATCTTTCATTTATATATAACGAACCGAAGGTACAAGTGCTTTTTTTTTTCCTTGCATCAGTGTAAAACCTAGGACCCAATATTGGGTTCTAGGTAAAACCGACTCGGCAAATGTAAGCACAACTTAAAACTTCATTGCAAAAATGCCGTCATTTTACCGGTCATGAAACGCTACAGCGATGGACATCACTTCGAAAAATGCTTCCACACAAAAATGTCGTAATAGCGGAAGTGACAACAAGCTGCATTGACTATTTGAGACCGGTTTCATTATTAGACAAAATTTTGCGTCATAATTTTTCAACGTAAGCTATTTATAATTTTCATTGCTTGATTAATATTGTTTACAAGTTTTCACTAGTTTTAAAATGGTTAATTTTATCCCCACATCCAGTTCCTTCTTATGAAGGAATCTAAAAACCAAAACGAACCGAAGGTACAAGTGCTTTTTTTTTTTCCTTGGCTCAGTATAAAACCTAGGACCCAATATTGGGTCCTAGGTAAAACCGACTCGGCAAAATGTAAGCACAACTTAAAACTTCATTGCAAAAATGCCGTCAATTTTACCGGTCATGAAACGCTACAGCTCTTTTAAGCTTAAAGCAGAAAAACGGCTAATTCAGTCTTACCTTAAAAGATGTCTGCGGGTGGCGAAGTGGTCTTGCTATGGTACTCGTACGACTGTTTGTCATATACGAACCGACCGAGGTACAAATGTTTTTTTTCTTAGCTCAGTGTCAAACCGACTCGCCAAATGTAAGCAACTTAAAACTTCGTCGCAAAAAAACAAAAAAATGCCGTCATTTTACCGGTAATGAAACGCTACAGCGATGGATATCACTTCGAAAAATGCTCCACACAAAAATGTCGTAATAGCGGAAGTGACAACAAGCTGCATTGACTATTTGAGACCGGTTTCATTATTAGACAAAATTTTGCGTCATAATTTTTCAACGTAAGCTATTTATAATTTTCATTGCTTGATTAATATTGTTTACAAGTTTTCACTAGTTTTAAAATGGTTAATTTTATCCCCACATCCAGTTCCTTCTTATGAAGGAATCTAAAAAGATTGCATTCCTACACTTCGACAGTAAATATAAATAAAGTTTATTTAGGATAATCCTAATTTTATAGAAACTCAAATTTTATTACTTATCTGTAACTTCCCTACCCGTTTCGTTTCAACTAATGAGATGTCTAATCCAAAATAAATAATTGCAAAAAATTTACCTATATATTTACCGAAATCACTAGAAATTTCTAAAGTCCTAATCGATAAAAACCTCGTCAGTAAAGCGTGAATTGATTGTTCACGACTGCTCTTCCCATCACATCACGTCAATTCCATCATATTAAAAAATAAATGGGTTTTTATTTACAGCCTAGTAGCGATGTATTACGGCGTTAATTAAAAAATTGAAAGTTATTGTTTATTGAAAAAAATTTTATGCTTGATTATATAATGATCAAAAGCGGGCTTATAAAACCGAAACAGTTTTTAAAAAAACACGGATAAAAGAAAAAATCAATTGGCGTTGGACTTCGTAACGCCATCTGAGGAGATTATTTCTTAAAAAACAGAATTTTGATGTCACATTATTTGACTGATTAAAATTTTCAATAGCAAACTTCCACTTTCGTTCTGAATAAAATAATCAAAAAAAGTTTGGAAAAAATTTTTTCTATCCCTGAAAACGTCACAAATACTATAAAATATAATTATGAATGTTAACACTTAATCATTTTGCAAAACTCTTAATCACCTTGACTAAAACCTTGCCTTTTTAACATTCTTTTGCAATCTCGTGTTCATCACGATGACATTCTTCAGTTGCATTATAAACTGCTTTGGATAGTTCTGAAATAAAATCCGAAAAAAGGTCAATATTTATACTTTCTCGAAACGTAGGAACTTACAATATTCTCCCTTTTCTCCACAAACCTCACATTACTCTTAGCACGTATATAAAATCGATGAAAAAGTTTCCCATCGAAATATTTCCACGGCATCGCCTCGGCAAACGGAAATGGGTGACCGCACGTACTCAGGACGAGCGCAGCGCATGACACGCCACGCATAAATACCGAGCTCAGGTGAACTGCACGCGGGTCTAGTCGATCGATCTAAATGAAAAAAAAAAAAAAAATTGAACTGAAAAGGTTCATAGAACAAAATTTTCAGACAAAAATCTTACATTAATACCCTTCAAAAACGAAATGTGGCAATCATTTAATACCACCGCTTGAGCAATAAGCGCATCAACTTCCCAATCTTTAATATCCGTATTCTGCAAAAATAATATAATGAATTGCAGTGCAATTAATTCTTAAAATAATTCCGTTACCTGAATTAAGTAATTAAGAATACAACATAAAATGACATAATTAAGAGGCACTTCTTTAAGAATTACTTCACGATTAAAGGTACTATTAAAACATCCAAGGAAAGCTTCCCAGCGTAGTTCCGACGAGTTAGTGAACCAAAGTTCATTCAGAGAGGTGGTGGCACCTAGCGGCAAATCAGAAAAACACAATAATTAAAATTTCACAACACGACTCATCATAATGAAACCCCAACTCATTAAAATTCACTTAAAGGCTCCCTACTCCCAAATTACACTCCCCAATGTTTCTAATTAAAACAGCTTACCCCTGTTATTAATAACCCCCTACTGGGGTGGAGTATACGGTTTAAAAAAACATCACACCCCTATATCCTCCCATAACATACATACAGATTAGTATTCAGATGATCAAATCAGAGCCAAACAACTACTCAGACACTAACAAATGAATAATTAATCCTTCTATTATCTTAATACCTTTATTAATTATCACGTAGGAAAAAGACACGCATTAATCGTAAGGGTAAAAGACCTCGTTCTCTTTGCTTATAATCATTCTAGTACATCACACGCACTCTCAGTGCCATCTCAAGCCCAATTATGTAGTGAATTCTTGCGAGACGCCTCCTACAGGCGAGGGTGGAGGTAGAGAAATAAGAATAAATGACGTCATTGCCTAGCGGGATCGTGAATTTAATAGAAATTTTAAATAGTTATTAAAATAAATGATATCAGATTTGTTTAATGTGTGTTTTAAGGGTTGAGATGGGTTCGATGATAAGTTGTATCAAGGGAGGGGTATGGGGAGGAAGTAGCAGACATTTTAATCAATTTAATTGCTGCTAACTTTATCTGCCGTCTGCTTTTGGAATTAATAATTTCACGGTCACACAACTCGCCGCGTGTGTACAATAGTGTGTCATGAGTGATTAGGACGGGTTGTCACAGCTTATTGGAACCCGAAGCCTTTGAGCACAAATTGGTTTTCTTTAAGGATCAGTATTCTTTTTTTATATTTGAGATTATAAAAAAACGTATTGGGTTCTTCCGGTTTGGTTAGATATTTTTCTTTTAATTGTAAGATTTATGTTAGTATTGAAAAATGAAGTTGTCAGTTTTAACGATCCTTTTTTTTTTTATTTCTTGCTTGAATTGAAATATAGTAATTGTGTTTTAATTCTTTCTTCTTTTATTCAAAAACTGCAATTACAATTTATATCGAGGGAAAAAAGGAATAGAAACTAAAACGACCTTCAATCCGTCAAGTGGCGGCCTCGAGCGGGAAGTTTTTGTAGCGATTAAGAGTCATTTATAGTGTTTATAGTAAGAAAAATGTATGAATTCATGAACAAAAAATGACAACTTATCGTGGGAAACCTAAGCAACTTAAGTGGAATTAGTAGGAAGAAATTTACGAGCTATTTACACTGTTGTTATAACAAAAAAATAAATATGCAAAACATTTTGTAAATAAATGGCGGTTATTTCAGTGGAACAGCCTTGGCAATCCGCAGATGATTCACCCGAACATCGTAATCATCTCGGGTAGATTAAATAATTTATACAAAAAGTGTGTATTAATAACATTTTCTATTCTCTTTAAATTAATTATCAACGAGGTATTTTTTGCAAAATTAAATTCAAAGTAAAAAGGAAAAATCATTATTTCCATTGAGAAATTTATTATATTTGTCATGACAAATGTATAAAAGAGAAAAAAAAAAAGTCAATTTATCAAGTAGTCTCTTTTATTGTTGTTTTTGTCGCGGAACTAAACAGTGCACAAATAGGCAAATAGCCAAAATATACACCTGTCCTGCTTACTGCACATTTTCCTTACGGGTATCCTTTTCATGGAATAGAGACAATAGTAATGGACAGATTTATAGTGTAATTTACTAAATAAGGATCCAAAAAATCAATCATAAAAAAATAAAGTTGGGGGGAAACGGTCTGCCAGTTGGCAATTGAGTCAGAAAAAATAACCTTTAACCTCCAATATCAAAATGGAATAAAGGACTCAGAGAAGGGGGGATAGTTAAAAAAAAAAAAAAAGAAACACCTGGACAGGTAACAAAAAAAATTGATTTGAATGAACCACTCATCGATATCCAACATATTTGAAAGAAAAAAAGGTTTGTGGGTTGTGGTCGAAGTTTTCGAATAATAGAGAGGAAAAAAGAATTGAAATGTTCCACAAGAGGGGGGAAAGAAAGAGGCACATTGTAACACTCTAAAATTCGTTAATCCAAATATTTATCTCCTTAATCACACCGAAACGGAAATGAAACGTTGTGGTCAGTTGCTTTCACATTCAACTCCCCACGGACATCCACTCGACCACATGAGTCCCAATCCAACGCTTTCTGACCACACGAGTGCACACCTGGACACACCTGACCACACCCGCCATTTTTTTTTAACCATCAACAAAAAGTGTAAAATTTCAATACATTAGTCAATAAACTCATTTAAAATTAACTTTTAATTGACGTCTTCTCTGTAAATATTGAATGTTCAAGACCTTGATACTTTTGGGGGTCATTAGATAACAATCTTAAAAAAAAAGTGATGCAACAATAACATCACAAAATGTTTTTGGCCTTCGATTTAGAACAAAAGCTACAACCAGGGTTGAAAAAAAGTCCACCAACACCTTCAAGGACTTTCCCAATCATCTTTTTTCCCCACTCGTCACACCTGAGATGCCAGCAACAATAATCCAGAAATCCGTCATTAACAATATTCAATCATGTCTTCTTTCCTTATGTAATCAAATTTCAAATTTTTCCTCATTTCAAACATGCCCATTAAAAATCTTATCTTGTTTGTCACATCAAACCAACAAAGCAAATCTTCCTCACCACCCACAACAAAAAAACAACATCAAACAAATGAAACCGAAACTCGGACAAGTGTCACCTTAATGGTTCTTTTTGCTAATTCCGCCATGCTCAAGGGCAGCTGTTCAGACAGGTTTCCTAAAAGAGAACAAGGTGTGGCCTCAGGTAAGGAACTATAAGAGAAAAGGGAATGGGGTGGGGGATATATGTGTAGTATAGTAAAATGGGGAGAGGAGGAATTGTGTCTTCTATATCCCCCGAGGCAACCAGCTGTGTACACTAGGTATGGCCATGTGCTCTATCAGCTACTGCTCACTTTTCAGCCCTAAGGCCGCCACTTGATGGCACTTTGAAGCAATTTCGTTTGGCATGTGACCTTCGTGCACCACTTTTAATGGCGTCCCATCTTCTTTAGGCTAATTGTCTTTCTTCAAAGTGTCTTTTCACTTTCTTCACTTACTTTCTTCAAAGTGTCTTTTCAGTCATTTTATTTGCGCCTCACTTTGAACTGGAATTTTAAAATTTTTATTGACGATTCTTGGTTTCTGTTACACCTGGACCTCTCTCAAAATCATATATAAAAGTAGAATATTCTCACACGTGATGTAGATAAAGGTTACAAGGATTTTTCTATATTTCAACTTTCCTCCTATTGTGTGGTATATGATAACCGTTGTCACGTTTTTCGTTTAAATAAAAGTGCCATCTTTTGACAAGGTATATCGATCTTATCACTTCTTCTCACCTGGAGACGCGTGCCTATTTGCTCAAGGACACCTGGTCTGATAGAGGGATGTGCGTCCACCCCCGCGACTCCAGCACGTTCCTCACTTATCTCCAAACTCGACCCCCTCAAGCATCTGCAGACAAAACCTAATGCAAACTAAACAATACGGGTTCATCTTCATCCCTCCTTTTCAAGGTGAAATAAAAAGTGGTAAAAGTGACCCAACGAATACAATATACCACCGAATAAAAAGTGGTAAAACTGACCATACAATGCAATACTAGGCTAGTAAATCACAAGATGACACTACTGATAAAACTGACCCACTCCCCACCATCCAATTTAAGAATGTCCATTCAAGAGTGACCAATGCACACACCACACAAAGAATTTTTTTTTAAATAAAGGCACATAAAAGAGAACCTGCTCTGCTTTGTTCTACTTCTATTAAAAACTTGTCCTGAAACTTCATTCATTAAGAATCTCCTTCCTTCCTCTGCCGCCAGGTGAAAGAGATTTAAACCATAGCGTCCTCTTCAACCCTCATACGCCCCGTCCAATTTACTTCCGCTCCACCTTATTTTTTATGCACCCTACTTCACTAAAAATCAATGTACAGTGTATTGTATATTTCAATTATTAAACTTAATAATCTGTCATTTGAGTGATGATCTCAGTTTTACTAATGACAAAATGACCAATTGATTTTTTTTCTCCAATTTTGTCCTTGCCAACTTTTGTTTTTTAGTATTCAATTCTTGACGATTATTCATCCTTGTTTCAAATTTCTTCTTGAATTTCAATGTTTGCACAACACCATTTAAAAAAGAAACTTTTTTTTTTCTCTAAAAGCATCTATTCATGCATGACATATTCAGGTGAATGAATGAAGGTGGGGTCCCGATGGCTCGTGCCAACGCTAGGGGCTATTTTACTTCTATAGAAATCGTTCCTTCAAAATGTGTCTAAAGACAGGCAGGATTAGGGTGGACTGGATTGGTAAGGGGGGGAGGGGAGAGAAAAGAGGACCTGAAAGGGCGATGTGATGGGCACAACAAATTCCGTCACTGAACCTGTCCTTGGGCTACTGCACTTTTACACAAACAAGCTGAGATTGAGACACCGCAAATGACCATTATAAAAATTTAGAAAAAACATTTTTTTTTTAAGTGCAAGAAATTGAAATTGGAACAAATTTCACATCTGTTTGACAACCATCAATTAACCGAACTTCCCAAAAAAAAACATCGAACTGGAACGAAAAGTTTAGCAGCTGCCCGTTTTACTGCTCAACCAGACGGGAAATCAACTTGCGGCGACCTCTAACCCCTTCTCCTGATCGAGTTTTCGCTCACCTAATCCAGGTGGTTTACTCTCTCACTCTCCCCCACCCATTTCTCCCCCCTCCCCCTCCTTTCATCCCTTTAACACCACCCCCGCATAAAAGAGCAAACTGAATACTAAGTGAAACTGGAGTTGTTTTTAACACGGTACAACATCTCAAGAGACTCCGCACTGCAAAGCGCGGATCGCATCTAAAATTTCCACTAAAAGCCCGGATGGGAAAACAAGACCTCTTGCTAAGAGAAAACTTGTCACATTTCATTAACCGTCTCCACTTAATCCAACTCCATTGGGATAACATATACATGTAGCAGGACAACAACCAATCAGGAGAGGGAATACTTCTCTATCCGGTGTTTACAACCATCTGGCAATGAAAGAACTTTAACCTGAATTCTACTAAACCAATGAGAAGGTGGTAGAGTAAAAGGGGGGGATTTTGGTTTGACCAAACTTTTGAAATGTCAGGGCCCATCTCACAAATGAAAGCAGATGGCACGTGCCACTTCCTGAGTTGAGATGAGAAGACAGCTGGCGCGTGCCACCGGCCATCCACCTAAAAACCCACTAGGCCTGCGCACCTTTAATAATAGGATCAGGTCCCTCCTTCTGCACCAAGAAGAGGGGCAAAAAGAACAAGGTGGTAGGTATAGAAGTTAGGTGAGCAGCTGCCACGTGCCGCACCTCGCTACACATGGCACTGTTCATCAGTCCTCTGACATGCTTCACTGACGACACACAAGAGGAAACGTCTTTTTGAACGCACAAAAAAATGGGCACTCCTCAATACGCACTGACTCTATGGTAATGCAGATGGTTGACAAATGGTTTTATCATTCCACCACCAGTTGAGTGAATCTTTATTATTTTTAATTTTTGATTAATTGATTCGGATTAGGTTCATTTACATTTTCTAATCCCGATTAGAGGATGTAGGACTAGGGGGTAATTAAAAATCGTTTATCTCACACCTGGCTTTGATGTTTCACTCAGCGTTACCTTAATACCCAAAGGGTTGGGCGCTCGGCGTCTCGACTTCGACTTCCTTCCAACGCGCACACCTGGGGACATGGAACCCCTCCCCTGAGCCATCCAGGTGGCCAACCTGCAGCGTGTCCTGCCACCAGGTGATACTTCATCTCTAGAGATATAAACTCTCCACTAGGTTTTTACACGAATTTGTTTGTGGAAAGGAAATTGAAAAAAAATAAGCCTAACAAGTAAGATCAGTAACTAAGAAAGAAAAAAAAAAAAAAAGTGGGTAAAGGCAGATGGAAGATCTAACGACGAAGATCCCTGCAGATGCTGCGGAGTTTGTAAGGTGGACCTTTTGCACCCCTCGTACACCAGGTGGTGCTTTAGCTCTGGTGAAGAGATGATGAGGAAAAAAGGGGGAGGGGGAAGAAAAGTTGAGGAGAGGAGGAGACAGCTGGGAGAAGGCACTCAAAGATGAACCACCTACTCATAAAAAAATTATAGTTTTAAAAAAAAAAAAAATGAGATGTTTCCAGGCCAGAAGATTGACACACTTGCCTAATTTTTATTTCTTCTGTAAGAAAAAAAAATGGCTCTAATTGTCTTAAATAGAAAAAGTGAACATCTTTGCGTGCAACTCAACTGGGAAAAAGAAAGGAAGAGGTGGAGGAGGTTGAAATCCTTTTGTCTTGAGATTTAATTAAGAATATCCTGTGTGTAAGCTTCAAGTTCAAGTTCGTGCCATTGACTGCACAATGTAACAAAGATCAAAACACGCATTAACCTATTATTTAATTCCAATGGTACTATTTCTTCAATCCACTACACCTGTCATTAACCCCCTTATACAAACCCACCCCCACCTAATTTAACTTCATCACCTGCATCCTTACAATGTTTACAGGAGTGAATCAAACATTAGACGAATGATAATAGAAATTTTATTTTCTAGAAAAAAAATGGTAGAGGGGGGGAGAAGAGATGGCCGGATGAGGACTCCGACCGTGGTCAGTGATCACGCGTAGACCATCACCCCACCTTAATGAGTACAGCGTTATCAGAAGCAGGCATCAACTCATTCCAACGGTCAGTGCCCCATCTCAATAAAAATTGGTCAAACCACGCAGAGGGACCTATTTTGAAAAACGCAATTTT
Organism: Pachymerium ferrugineum; assembly: GCA_034686365.1. Taxonomy (NCBI): domain Eukaryota; kingdom Metazoa; phylum Arthropoda; class Chilopoda; order Geophilomorpha; family Geophilidae; genus Pachymerium; species Pachymerium ferrugineum. The sequence continues at coordinate 35,382 of JAQGAS010000046.1, forward strand.
CAAAATGGACCACTTCACAGTTGTTGGGCGACGCAGGGTCTGGTGGCAGAGCTGATAGTCAAACTTGTCCCTTATGTGGGCAGAGTGGCAGCAGCTGGTAGTGGAAGAAGAGCAGCTGATGCTCACAGGAAGGAAGACAGCTGCTGCTCATGCGATATAAGGAAGGGGTTTTTCTTACCACGTGAGGAAGGGGAACCTGTTTCACACACACACACACACATACATACACATTTCCCCTCTCTCTCTTCTCTCATCTGCTCACCTCATACACAGCGTGACTTGCCATCAAAAATTATGACAGGACTCAAAAGGAAGGGAGAGACACATGTGCTTCGTGTCAATTTAATTCATATCCGCCCAAGATGCGTTTCTATATTCATCGCATTATAAAAAATAGATTCAAGGGTGGGCTGTGAATTTTTATATTAATTTGACATGATGTGGCTGGCTTTTAACGTTCTTCAGAAATTGGGTGTTTTTAAGTGTCGTCCTTTGCTTATCTTCCCACGACGCTGAGATTGGAGATTTTTTTTTTCACTTCTTCTTCTCTCTGCTTCTCATTTAGTCAAAGGAAACGCTCACTTCCTTTCAGCCCATGTTCATTCACACACTTAATTGAGTCAGTCCGGACGCTGGACGATCACGTCAGCGTCCAAGCGATGCCCAGCGCAAACGGAAGTGAAACGCAGCAATTTGTTAGAGCAACGGTCTCAGGTGATCCATCAAATTATTTCGCACAAAGAACTGTCCTCTGGGTAAATATTGACATAGGAGGAGCGTCGCCATTATCATTACTTTATCACATAACAGTTCAGTTTGTTTTTATTTGGCCAGCGTTTTCACGGATAACAAAGTGGACAAATTAATCAGGTTGGGAAATAAACATAGCGCGACATGTGGCGCCGCCATAATGGCGCTTTTTACTGAAGGAATGGGACAGTTTTTTTTGTTAAACCGTTGGGAGAAAAAAATAATAAATAATAATTGAAGCCGTTTTAGAAAATATTAAATCCATTTTCCACTTGAGATAATCCTTCAAAGTCAAAAAACCGTTAAAACTCATCTTCTCCTCCCTCCCTTATGCCCAGGTATTAACCATATGTTCCCCAGAGACCTCTGATGAGAGCAAGAGCAGCTGACCAGAGCTAAATTGGGGGAGGAGATGTGACAAGGGAGATGTGAAGAGAGCAAAATTAGTAAAATAAATCTCTTTTCCTGATTGGATCCACTGCAAATCAACAGATGTTTTTTTCCTCGCCTCAACAATTCCGACACCAAACCCCTGACATTATTTCTCCTACTCTACAAACAAACAAAAATTCTCATTTCTCAAAAATTCCAGGTGAGCGGGTCATCTTCTGATGTGACCGGATGCTCATCTTCTTTCACTACAAACCCAAGGCGGGCGCATCCTCGTCAAGGGTACTTGCATGGGAACGACACTGAAAAACTCTTAATATTTTAAAAAGCTACCCACAAATTTTTTTTTCAAGAAAAGTAATCCTCTTTTTTTCTTTTATCAAAAAAAAAAAAAAAAAAAAAAAAAAACCCACAAACAAAGGATAGAGAGATATGACCAACTCCAAAAGGGGAAAAAAATATCCCACACTTTTGTGCACATTATAATTGCACATCTCCAACTTTAAGTTCGGTTCAAGTGTGTAGTTATTACTTTTAAAACACAAGTCAAGAGTAGATACGGTCACGTCTATTTAATTGTATTCATTTCACGCGTATTCAATCATTTGCAGTTCCGAAATGAGAAAAAATTTACATACGTAATAAAATGAATGAGAATGCTCACGGACACTATTATATCATCTGTTACACATGGTTTACTTCAGCTGCTTGTACAGGAAGAAACAAACTCATTTGAATATCGTAATAACTTAAAACATCTCTAATCTAAATAATACTCTTTTAGGCCTACTTTACAAATATTACTTAGAAAATACCCATCTAGCAATGTAAACTCACTCATTTTTATCTTCCCCCTACTTTATCACCCCACATTCCAATGCCACCCACACTTCCAACGGAAATGTTCAAAGCCAGAATTCAAGTGATAAAGACATAAGGTGGTTTTACCACGTGTTGGGAAAAACACCACCTCATCACAACCCCTAATGGGTGCAAAGAATCTGGTGTTCTTCAATTTAGCAATAAAAAAAAAGGTCCAAAAAGGGTATTAATCCTTTGTATCCTTCGTGTGCAAGGCGTCAAAGGGTTAATTTTTAACATGGGATGTGATTCTCGAGCAATGTTCATTCGGCGTACTTCCTCTGAGGTAATTATAATTTCTCATAAACCCGTTAGAGCCGCAAGTAGTACGATGTGCGCATATGTAAATGCATCTCTACAACCCAAATCACGTACAATGGACGTGATAGGTGAACCTACAAAAAAAAAAAAAAACTAGTTGATTACAAACCAACATTTTATTAATACAATCGATTTCCCATGTATTACTCTTTTTAATTTATAACCTCTATTAATTGATTCCGGCCTCATTCTACACACCATAAAATTCATTCAAGTGTATGTAAACATGCGGAAATAAATTTCCAGCCGGACACTTGGCGTTTTGTAATATTCAAAACAATAATAGGAATTAAAAAATAATAATACTTTAAATATTCATAATCTTGAGAAATATTTTTTTTTTGGATGGTGCATCCGGAGCATTGCAGTGAAACATAATAAGCACCGTCCATGATTAAAACACGAAACTGACATTATCCTGATTTCATCTAAAGTGATGTTATTATGGTTAATGTTGATGATTTTTGAGGTTAACAAACAAAGTAATCAACATTCAATTTGTGTTAAAAAGATACAATAACAAAATTAAAGCTAATTTCCCAATTTTCCAAACGTGATTCACAAGGAAGCTGGTAAAGAAACAACAAAAGAAGAAAAAAAATAACTAAATAGAAAGTCTTGATTATCGTCCACTGTATTCCCACGGCCTCTCAAGAGATTTTAGTTTGATCACTCGAACCAATTAAATGTCTCGACCAAGCTTCACTCCATTTACTCAGCTGGACGTAAAGACGTCCTCCGGTTGGAGACACAACGTAATGATCGTCCATCACAAACGATTGCTCCCGTATATAAGTAATTCATGGGCGAGTAAACAACGAGTTGGACACTCAAATTCGACTCTGCAACATTGCCCTTCAATTGGAATGCAGGAAATAAAGAGGAAATTAAAAAAAAGAAAAGAAAGAAATAAAATGAGACTTGGGGACATTGGTTTTTCCTTGTGTGGAGAAAACATTGAAAGGCACAAGAGAAAAGGGAAGTAGGAAATTATAAAGGGATATAGTGGCCTTAAAAATATATCTCTGTGTAAAAAAAATAGTGCATGAAGTTTTTGGTTTCAGTTTATTTAGTTAAGTTTGAGTAGCCCTCAAGAAAAACATCATTTGTCTTTGTGTTGGGAGTGTTTCTTGCACGTGGAAAACATAATTACAATAGTATAGGGGTTGCTATAATAAACAATACACTTGCTGCAAGAGGGTGTTAGAAGAACACTATTGAGTTTAAAAAATAAACTGAGAATGTTTTAATTTCCCAAATGGTTGACAAAGTTGGAAATGAGTTTATCCCCCACAATTTCCCCAACGCTATTCTGTAGGAAATTTGTGTTTCATCCTAAACTTTAATCCATCTTCTTTTTATCATTCTAAGAGTCAAGTCACCTTAAACCAATTTATTCAAGCACAGACAATTCTCAGCCGCTTACTCTCACGGGTGCCATGACGCGCGTCCAAACTCCATTGTGGGTGTCATGAAGAATAGTTTCCGGTCAGGGTGAAAGGGAGAGTGAGCACAAAAAAAAGGTAGAAAAAATACTCACGCACGCAAGTCTAGAAGTCTTATAATATTTCTTACGGATCAAAGATTACAATGTTTTTTTTTTAAATAATATTTCTGTCTAACTATAAAAGGAGAAACAAAAATTTCAGGTCCAAGTAATAAAAATATCAAGTTCATGTTTCCTTTTTATTACCGTTTGTGTAATTAGCTTCTGGTAATAAAAAGTATTCGTTATTAAGTCTAAAAGTCAAAGCTTCAATCATTTGTGGCACGTGATTGACGCGTTACAAAATTAGTAGTGGTGACACGAATGGGGGGGTGTGTTATTTGTTTTGGTTGAAAGGTGATTCGATTTTGGGTTATGTTTCTGTGTGGTGTGTTTTGTATTTTCTGCTCGGTCTAAGAAAGAATAATCTGAAAATGGGTGTACAAAAATCCCAACACAATTAGTTAGGGTTGCTTAAATTTCTATTTGTCTGGGTTTTGTGGTGTGTTGCTTTTTAGTCACACCACTATTTATATCTATTTCAACCTCAAAAAACAAAAGTTAGGAGAAAAATGTTCTCAAATTCACACTCTACTCCCCCGGAAAAAACTGAGTAAAAATGACATCCCCGTTTGTCAGAAAAAAAAAAAAAAAAAAAAACAACCCCCTAGACAAATAAACTTTTATTTTTAAATTAACGTTGAGACGAACAAAGAAGTTAATACGGAAATTCTAAAAAATAATTTATGAGGTAAAACCACATTTGGTATCGGATTATAAATACATCCAAAGTGAGTGAAACACGAGCACGAAGAAAAGGGACCGGTTTATGGTGCACGAAGGGCGCCCCATCTGCCGCTCAATGTCGGCGTCCTCTGGCGACCGATGCAGCAACTAATAATGCGGATAAGACCTGCCAAACATGTTTTCCTACAACCTGCAAATGTGAATTATTTGGACCACCTTCAATCAAATTTATAAAATAATCTTGCATCTTAAAACCACTCAAGCAAAGACCTCCTTTAACCCTTCTGATTACGAGCGTGTGGCATGGTACTGATTTGCAATTTATTTTTATCTTCTTCTATATTAGGTTTTTACGATAAAGCCACCGCAAATGCTTCAGACTCAAGCAGCTGATAAACCAGCTTCTTGACTCGATGTATTTCCACGAAAAAAAAAAAAAAAAAAAAAAAAAAAGGTAAATAAAAACTAACCACTCAATGGAATTACAAAGATATTATTTAACAACATTGTTTGGTGACCTCTGAACTCACCCTCAAATGGAGTCACTGGCCGAATGGACAGCGCCCATTCATCGATCCAAAACGGAAAAGACAACAGAATATGTAATCAAAGACCAACAACCTTACATTTTTCAACTCTTTTATTACCACATATTACTCACTAAAACTTGAGTTCTAATACCACGCCCTCTAGTTTCAAAATACATTTCCATAAAATGAAAACAAACAGAAGGAAAAAAAAAAAAAAAAAAAAACATAATTAAAAACAAGATAAAAGAATCAAGGGTGGAGAAAGAGATGCAACACCAGTTTCAATTTTCATAATTTCCCTACTAATTGTCATAGCAGCAAGGTCCCTAACCCTTTATTTACATAGCAAATGCAATTCCCGGTGATTAATAACTAGAAGCTGTGTTCAACTAATCAACACGAGAGGTCACATTTCACGTACAAACCTCCACTTAAAGCCTCATGTTTACTTCTATGGATTGATATTCGCCCTAAAATTATGCCTGAATTGAATTTTTATATAAAAAAAAAAAAGTAATACGAATTCTCAACTCACCTGCCAAAATGGGATTTGTATAATTGTAGCAAAGTATTAAATAATGCTGCACTTCCTTCTAAAAACTCTTTTACATACAGTGTAAATGAATATCATTACAAAACTGCAGCACGTGTCTCAACTTCAAATTTTCTTCCTGTAGGCTATGCAAAATAACAAAAATTAACCCGTACGTTACTCATATTTTTACCCCAGTTTGCTATCCAGAGACGCAGCTGTTGCCACTTGAAGGAGGAAAATAAACACCTCATTTGCATTTATTTATATCACAAATTGAAAAACATTAAAACTTTTCTAAACACCCAAAACTTTGGTATTATTAATAACTTCCGTAAAAAAAATTTTTTTTACATAAATTAAAAACTTCCTAACCACAATTTTCCCACCATAAAATAATTGTCCCCAACCACCTGTCCACTTGTGACCAACTATAAAAATCCTCTATTTGAATGCAACTGCCAATTACCACAAGCGAAACCGTTACAACCTCAAACAATACATGATTGGCCTCTACTCCAAATACAACTCGAAAAACCACTCACATATAACACACAATTGTAGCACAAAAAGTTCAATATATTTGCCTACGGTTTCCCACAACCTTTTTCAATGAACCATAATCACATTTTTTCCCACCTGCAATTCCCAGTGTGATTTCAAAACCCACATCTTAATCTAACTTAATGATCCATCGCGACACTTTTTTTGGTCTGTTAGCTTTTCTAGTCCACTGTCACCCTCAATCATTATTTGGATCTTCTAATTAAATGAGATAACACTGGATAAACAAGAACCGGAAGTTTCAATCCTAAGCTATACTGACAGTGCATACAACTGAAAATGGATGTGCAAACACTATGTAAACTTCCATTTGCTCTTCCTGATAAAATGCGGGTTCTAGTTTTAATCTACTATATATATAAATCTCCCATTTTGATTAATGAAAATAAAAAAAGACTTTTATAGTACCATAAATAGTAGTTCCACAACTGATATTACTTTCTAACCGTGTTACTAAGCAAATGAACACGTTTTTAAACATTTTTAGGACAACCCTTTGTCACACTACAAACTCATATACAATCTGCGCCCTATTTCCAAACAGGAAATAACAGACCCTCCCTTCTGGAAAAAAAAAAAAATGTCATTACTAGTCTTTATCCCATGTAAGCACATTTTATATGTGGTGTCAAAGAGGAAGTGTGTGTAAATAATATAAGCCCCACTATCAATAATGGAAAGAGCATTATGTGGACATCTGGATGACTATACATCAATATCCATTGGATGGACGGCCAATGTCCTTTACCTCACCAGTGAATCCAATTGATGAGCCTGTTCATTCCCATCATGCTTCGCATTCCACGTGATTCCTGTATTAAAGTGAATAACATGCAGCAATTTGTCCCTGTCATAAATTTCAAAAGATGTGATATTCGATATTAAAATACCTTACCAAGAGACGAGACTATTTTTATCACTTCATGTATATATATTAACACATTTTCAAATCTGGTTATGGATATAATTCATTCAATATAACTAGAAAATCATTACCAAACTATAAACTGAAAATATCCAAATTATGGATATACAAATCAGTCATAAAATTAACCTTCAAGTTTTTACCTTGCACCTGTTTTTCTTACTATAACTTGTTGTGAATATAATACTTCTTGGCACCTGCTTTACTTTTACCCTTAAATTTTTTAACCCACCCCATTTCTTTTATGAAAAAAAATAGTGGCAAGCAGGTGCAGGTTGTATGTTATCGAACTATTCACCTGACCATGGTCACTGCATCTATAGTTTTTATTTTTTTTTCCCATCAACTTAATAACCAAGGGGATAATGAAATAAATCATTAGATAGCATGGGAGGGTTGGAACGCGAATTTTGATTATAACCCAAATTGATCAATAGAAAAATATCAATTTTTTGCACTGCAAGTGACATTGAGAAAAGAAATGAATTCAAGGATGAGAAATGCATTGAAATTAGAAGAAAAGAAGAGTATGAGATCAGCAAATGTCTGGGAATTGAGAAATTCTTTGTTACCCACGCCCTAAATTTTAGCAAAAGGCCATTTTTTGAGGTTTTACACTCTTGCATTAAAAACTTCTTTTCAACACCTGCCCCGTTAGAGCCTGATCAAACAAACACCTTCCCCTCACTGAATTTTGTATTTTCAATCAAGTGACGTCATTGTCTCGTCATGGGAGTGACCTCAACATTTCTTCCCACGCCACCTTCCGCCGGAATGCGTCAATCAATGCAACTCACACCACGAATTCCGGAAGCAAATTTTTCACCTGACAGTGCAGTAGCCACAAAAAAAGGCGGGGCATTGACAAAACAACACACGAAAACTGGTGGGGTCCCACTAACATAAAACGAAAAACCTCAATACAAAACCAAACTTCACCTGCCTAATTTTTTAATAAAAGCAGGTGCACAAAAACACCAAAACCACCAATCGTCAATTCTCAAAGCCAGGTGGACAGAAGGAAATAATCTGTACCAATAAAGACACTCGAAGAAAAAAAATGACCTTATATAATTTACCCAACTGTATCACGTATATTTTTTCTGATTATGAAACAACAAAATTTCGATTCATTTTTTTTTTCTTTGAATATTCCATCTGCCGAACTAATTAGACAAGGAAATATTAAAAGACCTTCCTACTCTTTTGTACTTAAACACCTAATTTTTTCCACTTTAAAATGCATTGAAATTTCTTTGAAAATCTACACCTTTCTTGATATCTATTCAATTTAAATGTTCTTTTAATTACTACATCAGGTCTGTGACCTGAATGACGAATCATGAGACATCTTGGACGAGCAGAAGTTTTTCCCATGCTCTACTTATTAACATAGGACAAATCAGTCCCTTATCCACCAAAAAAATCCAGTCATGCATTCAATGTGTCATGCATGCACGTGCATATAAGATCCTATAGCAGGTGGATTCTTCAGCGCCCTCCAGTTTTATTACCGGATAGCTTCACTGCCTTGCACATTCCAAAAAAATTTTTGGGAACTTTTCCCCCTGCAAAAAAAAAAAGTAAAAAAAAAAAAAAAAAAAAAAAAATTCAAGGAAATTTCCTGTCGTCTGGATATTCGCGAAATCCTAAAACTGATTTAAGGAAAAGTACAAAAATGTAATTGTACCCAATTATTTTTCTTGTGGGACCTCCAAAATATTAAATTTCACCTAAGAAGCTCGACCAATTTTTTCTGCTTAGAGAAATACCCACTTGAAAATTTAATGCCACTTATTAATCAACACCCAGGGTTGAGATAAAGACAAGGTTCTGTCTAAACAGACGTGGTTATTAAGTAGGAAACAGGTGTCTTATCACACAAGTACTGAATTACTGATTTCGTTGGAAAAACAGCCCCGAGTTTACTTGAGAGATCATAAAAAAACCACAAATTCAAAGAGAAAGTTGCGGAAGCAAGGCCATAACCCTTTGGATTGATGTTGGTAGAAAAAGACGCCCCTTTGTTCGATCCTGCAGATGGGTGGGTCCACGCGGGCGGGAGTTCCCACGCCGTAACTGCCCTTCGCATAAACATATTGAAATGATAAAAAAAAAATCCATTGATTTACTCACACGTAGACTGCATGTCGACTAGTACTAAATTTATCTACTCGAAAGGAAATTAAACTGTAATATTACAAATGAATCTATCAATGTGGTGACAAAAAAAAATTCAAGGTTAAAATGAAATTCCAATATTACATAATCTCATTTTTTGTCATAATAGACTTTGAACTTTAATGTCAACTAATTAATTCAGCCTTACGTAACTTTGTGTCAACATGAAATTGATGTCATCTTTCAGTGCAATTAAATAAAAGTATCTTTTTCTACAAGTTCTGAGAGTTGTTTACTAGTTATTGTCCATTAAATCGTAATGCATTTCCCATAAATTGTGGGAAATTCACCACCTGGTGTTGAGTAATAAAAATTTACTGAAAATTGTCATTATAACTTCAATTACATCAATGTGTATTACTGCGCTTCTCTGTACAACTTCTCGCAATTCATTTTTTTTATCACGAAAGTGAGATCAGCCGAGCGCGTGACATTTAAGTAGGGTGGATCCTTAACGAAACTAACCGCGAACACTAGCAACTTCAATACCAATTTAGCAAAAACAAAAAAACGTGCACCCTTGAAAACAATAAACTGCAAATGAATTGTTTCTAAGGCAAATGAACTTCATTAAAAGAATCAATTTCCCCCTTTTGAAAAACCACACCCAATCATTCATCTTAAAAACAATATTGACTCTATTAAAAAAATTATACCCAAAATTACTACATACAAAAATTTCAACATTTTTCAAATTTGGTGCAAGAAAGACGCACACTTCCGGTTTGGTTAGACACTTCAAACTTTACGAGCAACAAGGATTAGGTTTCTTGTACGCGGAGATTTGTGTGTTACAAGTCTTTTACTCTACCGGAAGTGTCTTTTCCCTCGCCCTAAATAAAAGAAAAATGTTGAAAATCATACCATTTTGACAATTTTACAACTTCATAAAAAAATAAATTAAAATTCATACCTGATTTCAGTTTGAAAGGTAACGGTTCCACCAGATCCGGTGCAGGAAGTTTGTGTCCCGGATAGACGCACCATTCTTTGACCACCCCGAATTTCCTGGGTGCATTTTTCTCTATGATGAAATAAACCCTTTGTCTTATTGGTCGATAAAGCAATGCGGAAGGCGGCAAGTCCACGCCCGAATCTGGATCTTCTAAGGGGCACGAACTGTCATTTTCCCCGAACATGAACACGCTGTATATATGCGAAACATTCTCGGAATTGACGTGTCTTTCAATAATCGTTTTCAATAACTTGTCTTCCTCATCTGCACTACTTGCCTCATCAAGTGGCCCGTAACTGGCGACTGCTTCTCTCAAAAACTTTGCCTTGTCAGGATTTCCAAACACGAATCTAGCAATTGCCCTCGCGGTCTCGATATTCTCCAGCCCCGGATATTTCTTTATAAACGTTGCAATACATGGCAATATTGACCCAATGTTACTGGGATTTCTTCTCGCACAAATCCTTTTGTGAAAATTTTCCAACATAGCTTCACTTACAACGTCATTGCCTCTGAGACATGCCATCAACGGCAATTGATCCACCATGATCCCAACGTGACGAGCCAAAGCTTCCCGGTCGTACAATGTTGTTGTCATTGTATCTAAATCGAGATCGTTGATGGATAAGTACATAGCTGCGTTGCTTATAATATAGTCAGAGTCTTGTCCCAAAATTGCGAGGCACTTATTCTTGCGAGCAAAACTCATCACTTCTTCGTCGCATTCTCTAATGGTCGTAATTACTTTACACCCGCAAATAAGTTTCAATGCAAATCGTGTGATGAGTGCCATCGCTGATGGCAATTGAAATAACTCATCCGGAGGTTGTCGTCCTCTTCGAATATAATCATTATAAATACGCCGAACATCTTGAATATTCTGTAACCGGCGTTTCACCCAAGTGCCTCGCTTTGATTCCACTGTTGCCCCATCAAAAAAGAAAACAGGTTCAACGCCAATTGTCTTGAATTTTTGAATGAAAAATTCGAGTTTTACAACAAACTCTCTCCATTGTCCATTCAATGTCCAGCAAAGTTCAGAATATAATTTTCGTATACATGAAGCTCCATCTATTACTATGATTACACGATTCGTACTGTACATCTTTCTATGTGCTTCAACCAAATTGGGTATGTATGCCTTTTTGTAGCCATGTGGAACTTGGTGCATCATGTAGGATTGAAGTCCTCGGATTCCCATTTCTGAAAATAAAATAAAAATTCAAAAATCTTTTTTTTTTTTAACCTATATAAATTTAACGTCACGATGTTTATTAATCTATGACGTGTACGGAAACATTACGCATAATACAATAAATTTTCATGCCCCACACCTAATCTACAGGTAAACAGACAAGATGGCGAGACTTTGTCCCTAATCGGTCGATAACAAAGCGTGGGAAACAGGTAAAAAGTTAAAAATCCAGATACCAATTACTGCACCTCTTTACATACTGTACACGCGACATGATAAAACACGTCATCAGAACATTAAAAAAAAAAAAAAAATAAAAGTTTCATTAACTAAGAAATCATGTATTAAAAAAAATATTTTAAAATGACGTAAAGTTAATTTTCTTTGATTCAGTCCAATTGGTAGGTCAGTAGGAAGTTTAGTGGCCTGAGTCGACTATCAATGAGTAAACCACCATCTCACCCAACCCCTTAAAAAACATTGTAGAAGCAGACAAGCAAGTGGAAACATAACTTCCAGGGTCATTTCTTAGGTCAGGGCCAGAAGTCACCTTTAACCTCAGAAAAGGCCATGTGGCCAGTTTAAGCATGAGAAAAAAAATGGTACCACCCCTGCGTGTCTCGAGCCCATTTCTATTCCGAACTAAAAACATTCATTAATTTTTTCTTGTTGTTTCAATTTTTTTTTTTAAAAAAAAGTGTTTTACAGGCCCATTTTTATTCCGGATTAAAAAACATTTATTAATTTTTTTTTTTTGTATTTTCTTCAAGGGGGATATAAAATTTTAGTGAGGGAAAAAAAATAAAGGTCTTATTCCCTCCTAAAATTTTACATCAGACTTCCATTTGAAGTACTAATCATCACGATACAATCTTCCCATGATTAAAACCAATTTAACCACACAAATTAAGTTGTGGATAATAAAAAGAGAAATATACATGCGTATAAAAAAATTTATACTCGTAAAACCTGCCAATAAAAATTCGAATTAAACAAAAAGTTATCCTTGAAAAAATTTTTTTAAACTTATATTTAACAGTTTTACTTTATAATTATCAAGTTACACATGTACAAGTGTCGTTACACTGTCTTTAAATTTAAAACCTACTTAAAATACTTGCAATACAAGTTGGTAGGTTTGAGAGTATGACAAACAGGGACGCATACAAATTTTTCCTATTAAAGAATTAACCTTGACAAGCGTGGGAAAAAGTTTTTATGGAAATAATAGTGATGGAATGAAAAAAGATAATAAAAATGAAGAAGCAAAAGTATCAATTGAGAAATGAAGAAAAACACTAACTACTACTTATGACAAACGACTACTGTAACCGACCGCGTTGACTATGACTAGCATACGTAATTCCAGGGCGTGAGAAAGTGCTGCCCCGGGGAAATGGTGGCTGATAAGGCGGGCAAATGCGCCCTGTAGCCGAGGAATCGACCTGGCCCATAAACAGACGCCCGTCAAGACCCAACTCATCGTACAAGCATCTCTATTATCACCAACCATATGGAAATAATAGATGTGGTTTTTTTGCATTCAACGAAAATGAAGAAAAAAGGTATATTGAAGTAAACGGTCGGATTTTTATTCGACTCGTCGTCGTGGGAATCTCCCTTGGGATTTTATTTTTTTTTTTTCTTCGAAAACTTGTCAATTCAACCTTGAGATTTTTAAATGTTGTTGTGTGGTTTTGTGCAACTGTCAAAACAAGTGGGAGAAGTAGGAAGTGTTGGTAACTGAGTAGGTACCGGGGAGGTTCCTCGCCCTTCGTAGAGGTCGTAACCTCGAACGTACACTATAAACGAAACATTGTGGATTTTTGCCAATTTTGAAACTTTGTTTTTTCCAAATCTGCAAAAAAAATAAATAGGAATTGACAGTTTGGATTACGTAAGGGATCATCAGGTAAGATTTTTTTGCTTACTTAATTTTTTTCACATTTTACATAAGTCCTAATTTTTATTTAAATTAACTGGATTTTAAAAAATGGGTATAATTTGACCTTTAATAAAATTGATTTAAATTACGTTCTTTCATGTTATGACAAATAAGGGGATGATAAAAAGTTATGAATTTTTTTAAATGTCAAAATACTCCTCATTCATATTTTCCCACGCTCTTATATTACATGTAGTGTAACTAGTAATGATAATCGTTCTATTTACTAAACTAATGTTGATTGTTTCAAAATGATACTGCAATTTTTATCGCTGACGAATAATCATCAAATTCCGTTCCCAAGAGAATCAAACCACTTGCTTTATCTCAATACTATTTTTTCTGTAATTTTTTTTACTATCTATTTTCGTGAGTGACATAAGGCACTTAAACAGATTAGATTCCAAATTTTAGGATAAATGTCCTCAAATTGTAAAGACATTTGAAAATTCTTCCGTTACCTATTTGACTCCCCGAAAACCTATTTTTCTCCTTTATACAGTTTTTTTTTTTTACTGCAGCTGAAAAATCATTTATTTTTTTCTATTTTTTTCTTCTTTTTTAACGGTCCATATGTTTTTTTATGTGAGCTTAAGTGGGTAACTTAACTTTTTCCCTCGTAATAATCGTTATAAACAGCTGAAAAAATTTTAGCTTATCTTCACTGTGTCATTTTTTATTACCTTGATAGAAAACCTAAGAGTGGTAAAAATAGTGTTATTTAGAATTCGTATAAAACAAGAAATTATGGCTCACCTATTGAATTCTTTCAAATTTTTTTCCTTATTAGCATTCAAGATCGTGGGTAGGTTTAAAAATTATGCGAACGATATTTTACAATTCATCACGACTTTGAGAAACTAAAAAAATCCTTCAATCTAATCAATGTCAATGCCTTTAAGACCTTGACATAGTAAAACAGAAACAGAAACTTTATCATTCCATCAACGCCCACTTCCTCAACACAATATGAAAATGCTATTTTAACCACCTGATTTTCCCTTTTAAATCCTGATTTATTTCTTTTATTTCCACCAATTAACAACCTTGCGGTTCATAAACTTTCATCTGCGGGGAAAATTTAATTCAAGGCTAGAAACCAACCTGTTTTTCTGATGAGAAACGCTTTCAATTGACTTCACCCACTTCGTTGCTTCAGAGGGAGGCCATTAGTTTCCGGTGACGTCACTGCTCCCATGACCGCGATGTGCAATGAATGGCGCGGGAAATTTGAAATCCAAAATTTTGTAATCATATTCAAAAAGAGATTTTTCATCCTTAAAGGTAGCCAGAGGCTGTTCCAAAACCTAATATTTATGAAAAGAAACTAGAATTGACTGTGAATCGCCCCTTAAAAATAATCTTTATAGTTAAGTTCAGTGACAACATTGACCCTAATCTACTTGACAGATGATTGTGTGGTTTTCTTTTCACAAACCAAAAATAGTTTTATCACGTAAAGGGTTAGTCAGCGGTACGGGCAGTCGGTCACTCGAAAAGGCAGGTCGAGTGAGTGACCGCAGGCATCACAGTGCTGTGGGAAAATTCACACACAACAAAGTGGATGGTGGGGCTTTTATTTATAAATCAGTGTCAGTACATATTTGCACCACATTATGAATAAAGGCCACTGACTTTTAACAACAACAAATTAAAAAAAAATATATATTCACTTCTGCATGAAAATCTTCACCTGTAATGATGCACTTTTTATCCTCTCATAAACTTCCAACAAAAATAATTCCCAAGTTTTTTTAAATTACATATAATGATTAAAGTAGACAGTTGCAAAATTTGTGAGCTTAATAAATTTTGAAGCGAAAAACAGACGAGGGCTGTCTGTAACGACACAGATGCTAAAGTGTAGTGGGCGTGAGTATGAGCTGCTATTTCGAGTATAGTCTGGAAGAAGCTGTGGAAAAGAGGGAAGGTCACACCCTGAAACCACATTAAGCTACCAGAATAGTCTTCCTTGGAGATTTGCCGCGCCATAATGTGAGCAACCCCTCCAAGTAAGACAGTGGGGCGAATACCCAGTGAAAAATGAATGGGAAGCTAGAAGTAATCAGTCAAATTAAATGGCAATCAAATTAGTGCAATGACATGTTAACCAAAATTGAACTTGAAAATAAAGGTCAAAGTTTTTTTTTTTTCGTGTGTTAGGGAAAAATAAATCACTCCCATGTAAATAAAAGCCATTTAATTACACCTTGTTTATGTAGTGAGCGAATAGAAAAATGTAAATGAGATGGGAATAATCCTTTAGGCATGAGGAATTTGAATTTTTAATAACAGTCTTTTCTCTACAATCAGATGCAAGAGAGAGAAATGCAAATAAATTTGTCAAGGAAATAAAAAAGAAAATACCCTTCAGAATGCCTGTTCCACTTTCAACTCATAACTCCAGACCAAATTAAACGTCGCTAAAAAAGAAAGAAAATTTGGTGCCAATTTATCAATTGGCACATCGATTTATGGGCTAATTTTCTCTCTTCTTTTCCTAGTGTTAATTTAATCAATTTACTAAACCCTCCCCTAATAAAAATCTCTTTAATCACCTTGACCACTTATGCTTTCGATACCGAAGGGAAGATTCAATTTTGCATTGCCAGGGTAAGTGAAGCAGATCACACGCTTGGCCAAGAAACAACACACCCAGATTATATGCTTTCCTGCGCGTTTCACATCCACCACCGGCTTAAGGAATGCACCTGACTCACGGTTCGCTCTGACTGCACCCGTAGAGGGAGGAAGGAGGGCAGAATAACGGTCGATCTGTATTCAAATGAACGGCTAGAAAACTCACGGACTGCTCAAATGACCTACAACTTTGATAATCACTACGTTAAATTCAACCAGGTGCAACTCGAAGCTCATTACACCTCATCACGCGTTTTGCACGCGTTCCCCTCGCTCATTACCTGGAGCATCGTCGCCTCGTCCTCACTCTTGTCTTCGATTGGAGTCTGCGCAGCAGCCGAGCCTGTTGCTCTCCACATGAACTCCTCACTCGCGTGATTATTACGATGAGAGTCAACAACTCAATTCCAGTTCGGATAAGAATCGCGTTACATTTAATCCCCCATTTCATTCCTGGATAAAGGTAAGAGTTCCCGTCTTTCATTTATTTTTCTTACAACATCCAAAGATGTCTCTAAGAGTAGCATCAGCTCACACTCTTTTTTAACCCCAAAAATAGTCTACCCTTCATTCCTGCAGCTCATTCTCCTCGCTTGCATCTTTTATGACGTGTCGATTGCTACACGTTTTACAAAAAGTGCATCCTACAAAATGCACAAATTCCATCGTTTTTGCCCTTTAAATTCTCACTTTTTAAAGAGGGATTCCAAGGAATCCTTTTTGAATAAACAGTATTTGTTTTGCATAACTGCAGTTCACTTACTAAAATGATAACATGATTGTGCCATCAAGAGGTGTTAAAAACGCAGGTATTACAAATCAAGCCACGTGCCAAATTAGATTTTTTCCCCTCTATTCAAAACGATTAAATGCACAGCTGTGCAGTTCGCATCCACGTCCATTTAATATGGTTTAATCTGATCAAGGTCAATCATATCATCACATCCAGTTTAAAACAAAAAAAAATAAAAAAACAAAAGCGAGAAATGGTTGCATCATGTTTGTTGAATGGAAAAATTTGTACGAGGAATTCCCAAGAACGTGTCTCGATCTGTTCATTAGTCGAGATTGCGCAAGTGACAAACGATCGGGTGACGAACGTCGAACCGCGGTGAGAATTGCACTTGTCTCTTCATCTTCAAGATGGATGGAAAACCATTTTGCCAACTCCCTTCTCATTGCCCCCCCTCCTCAAATCCAACCGATCGAAGCGGCGAGACCAAAAATCTCTGGGCGGGAAGGAGAATGAGACACACCGGGCCAATCGCACCATTGGCCATAGGAGTAAAGTGAGGGGTAGGAAGGGCAGGCCCCCACCAAATTCACTTTGCACCAAATCCTTTGCAAATCTATTTATATGTAGTGCAAAAGAAATGAGAGATGATGTCAAATATCACAAAACAAGACACTTGATATTTCTTCTGAACCTTCATTCATCTGTCAGTATACAGTATTCTCTTCCTGTTTAAAGAGAAACCAACACCCAAAAAAAAAATTCGCTTTTCTATATTAGGTTTACTCACATTAGATAATAGTTTTAGACGTCACTCCTCGAGTTTTTTTGTCTTCCCCCATCTCTTGACTCTATTTCAAGAACCAGGAAGAAGCATTTTATGTTGTAATAAGGTTTAAATAACAAGATCACAGAAAACCTTTTTCAAATAAGTAGCTACAAAACACAAAAAATCAATTCTACATTAATTTCACCTATTATCTATAGTGGTACATACTCAAGCCAACTTTTTCCTCTTCTTTGTTCATCTTGATATATTTTCTCCACAAACTGTATTAAACATACATAAAAGAATCTTCCAAACTTTTTTTCTGCTCCAATTCTCATGACGTAGCAGGTCAAGCAAAAGAATAAATCTTGGTGCGCATTGTAAGGAAATTTCATTTCTACATAATATAGTTTACAAACCAGAAGAAAAATCTTTTTTGGAACTCGTCCAGAAACGTCTCTTCCATCCAGCAAAAAAAAAAAATTATCTCTCAAGAACCTCACCCCTTTAATATCCTTAAAAGTACAATTTGTTTTAGCACACCATAAGTTTGATTAAACAAATTGGGCGTATCCCTACGATGTCTCAAGCACGCTAAAAAACACAGCCTTGAAGAAGAAGGATTTCAAATTGAAACCAATGGGGAGAAAGGCACATGGCCCCCGCGGATTAATGGCCAACTTGTGTCACCCAGTGTTGTTGCTGGCATTGGGTAAAGGAAGCTTGTTTCCGATAAAGGGAGACGCCGGCGCGTCGCAAGAGGCAAGCAATATCGATCAATTTTTTAGCTCTATCAGAGTTAAGTCTGCGCTGTTTGCTGTCTCATTAACACGACTGGCGTTAGTATGGCCCACCAGATGCGCAATGTACAGGGCGGAACGGAAAGATTGCAAAAAAAAATTTACTCAAAAGGGGAGTGAATAAAAAAAAAAAATTTTTTATTCTTTTATACTAACCCACTGAAGTCGTGCTGTCACAAGTGTAATTACTTGCCGATATAATGTCGTTTATCAATAACATCGTTTTGCATCTGCTCATCCATCTGGACTAAAACGAGGCACTGAACGACTTGAAGCAACATTTTTTATTTATGCTCCGATGCCTTTCTGACCTTCACGCTCACTGAAAAAGACTGGTATTGAGGTCTATGGACTCTCGAGTTACAAACAACTCCCACGCACCCTTGAAAAAGAGTGAAAAGCCAAAACATGAGCTTTACCTATTGTTGTCAACCTTGAGTCACGGATGGAAATTGGAACTGTTCTTTTTTTTAAATGGTTCCCAGTTATTTTTTCTCGGAGAAAAATCTTCCACTCCAGTTTGAAGTCCAAGTCAAAAGTGGGTGTCTTCACACCTGTGGGTGCGCACACGATACCAGCCCAGGGCGGTACTCTGAGCGTTCCCGTGCGACCACGATCTCACGTTTCTTTCGAAGACGCGTTCCATGCAATTCATCAGTCGATGACTCTTGATTCTCGTTTTTAAAGATGTTTTAAATGACAATGTAGAACATTGCGTTTCATAAAATATTTTTAAGAGTTGCATGCTTACAGTTATTTGTTAATCATCTTCCGTGCTTCAGTGAGTTTCCTTTATTCCCTAGAGATTTTCATTAACTCAATGTCACGAAATCGGACATCATCCATTGACTTGTTTTTCTATACCTTTTAAAAAAAAAAAATAAAAGAATTAGAAAAAATACAATAAAAAACCCATCCTAACTGTTTCCCATGACTTGATTTCGTAATCGGATGTAATAAGGGCAAAAACCGTATAAAGTGGCACTTTTTTTTCCCCTTTACATCATAAAAAAAATCATCCATGACAATCACAAGTGGGAATAATAATAATTCTCAAGTGACCGTCATCTCACAGGTGAATGACTTCTAACATGTGCACGTGTCCAAATACATGTAAATTTCAAGCCAGAAAGGTCGCAAGGATTTCTAGATCGATTTTATTTAATTAAAAAACAAGATCGATTTAATGTAAACAAGTTTCGAAGAGGAAGTTATAGGTGGGGGTCCGCGTCCTCCCCCACGTTGAACCTCCACGTACTTATTTTTTATGTTCCCTTCCAAATTACGAGGGCGTTTAAAACACAAGATTCCAAACAAACTACAAGACGCAAAAAGTATAAATTAACAGAAGATGACACATTACTTGCACTTAAAAAACATTTTACCAAACTTTCAAAACATAACTTATATAATTAGCCCTTTAAAAATCAGGATCTTTAAATCTTTTTCGATGGTCCGCGACACACCATATGGCCCATCGCGTGGGGGCCACGTGGAGACATTTTTTTTATCCATTCAAAACCAAAACTTAATATTTCAGTGATGACGTAAACACCATTCATACTCATACACGAGTTTTATAATAACAATTTTTTTGACCCCAACCCATAATAGACGTAAAAACGAACTCATCTTCGTTTCAATAACCTCCCTACTAAACAACTGTCTTTTCCGGTTACTGACGTCTTCTACAATTTTATCAACAGATGGTGTTTACTAGATATCAAATAATGAAATTACCATTTAAAAAATATCAAAAGGAAAAGATGAGCACTTAAAAAAAAAAAGTCATTAAAAGAAGATTCTTTGGAAAGATAAAACGACGACAAACAATAACAAGTGAAAACCTAATCTTCTTTTCACTCTATTTTCCCCATCCACACCCAGTCATGTGTCAACAAATCTTCGCATTTTAGAAGGTGAATGACTCGCGTGCGTGAAACGAGCAAACGCATCATCATCGTGCGCGCGTTGTCCCTTCACCGCCCACACCCAATTACCCCTCATTAGGCGGGGCGCATGCGCGGAAAATGACAGGTATATGCATACACCAAATCCTCCTCATTCACGAAAACAGCTCCACTTAGTCTCACATTAAATCTGTGAACATACAAAAAAAAATTTCCACCGTGAAATTTTTACCTCTCATATTTAAAACATGAGGGAAACTTTTCTTCAGTAACAAACATAAAATGAATTTTTAACACGAAAAAACGTTATTTTGTGTAAACTTTATCTCATCCAACATTCAGCAAGCTGTTAATTGGGGGTGGAATCACCTGGTGATGTTACATCACCTGCCCAACAAAGTGATGTTCTTGAAGATTAAAAAAAAAAAAAAGTGTTGCAAAAGAAGAGGGATGGTGTTGATGGGAAGTGCGCGCGCCTGACTGCACGTTGCGGGTGGCAGGGTCTTGAAGGCTGGCACGCTCGACAGCTCGTGGCAGCCTTATGGGCGCGCGACTTCGCGGAACGGGGCGGACACGGAGTAGGATCAAATCTCTCCGGACAGTGTCTCATTGCCAGGGTAAAAGCAGGTAACGCCCCTGTTAAAAATGCACATAATGGCTGTTTATTTTTCTCTCAAAAATTCTCAGAATTGATTATGTTTGTATAAATAGGAAGAGAGTGGGAAGAAGAATTTTCAATTCCACACCCCCTGAACACGACTCCTCCTTTTTTTAAGAATAACGGAAATGAAGTCACAAAATGGGCGACCTTGCACCACTGGCTTGAACCACGCATGCGTTTCATCCAAGTGGCTTCCATAAGTGATGCCAAGAGATTCCTTTCTCCATCTTGCATGAGACAAAATTGGGGTGAAAGAGTATCCGGTTAAAGGGAAGTTGGGCGGTGTGAAAAAATAGAGTCATAACTTCAAATACCACTGCTGCAAAGCAGAACTTCCCTGAAAAAAAAAAAAAATTTAGAAACGATATTAAAAAAAAAAATTATAAAATTTAAGAAGACGCAAAAGTTATTACCCTCAAACGTCTATTTTAGGATAGAGATGCTCAGAATAGTCAGTGACCGGTGGATTAACACAGCTGGCTCCTATAAAGAGAAACATGGACGACTCAACTCATCACATGGCGTGTAAACTTTACAACTTATTTACACAAAGAAGAGTTGGCATGACTTTTACACAATTTAAGAATGTGGGTGACCCATTTTTATATAGTAAATAATTTAATAACTCTTTCACTGATTATAAATCAATATTTTGGACATTACTAGTGATTAATGAACAACTGTGTTTTATATATATATATATATAGGCTCCTTAAGCATTAAAAAAAAAAAAACTAAATTTCATCTTTCCAAAAAAATAATATTTTTTTCAACCCCCTTTTACGTAACATCTGTTCAACAGGTGAATGTAACTTCTCACCAAGCAGGTGACATTAATGATAATTTTGTAGAGAGGAAGCGTAGATAAGAAGACCCTTATAAAATAATTAATTCAACCCTCTACTAGAAATTGTAATTACACAATCGTTAGATCACTATTACGTGATAATCCACGCATATATACATAACTATTGAAAATTTTCTCCCTGAAACCGAATATTAAGTTATCGCACCAGTTTTCTAATTACGTTTGACTAGACGCAGATAAACACATATTCAATACACGAGGGTGGACATCACGACAGATGTGAGGTACTCCAGCATCATATCTTGTACCGGAAAAGGAGGAGAGAGAGGGGACGACGAGTGTCGTTCACCATCTTGACCCTCTACTTGAACAGTCCCTACTAAAACACAGCTCCTGGCGACGGTAAAGGGCCTTAGAAAATCGCACGTGGCAACCACTAGGCCGCCACATGGCACCACATGGCACCCTTACGTTTATGCCGGGCTAATTAACAAAACTCAATTAATAAACAGAAACCAGATTGCAAGGATCAGAATGGATTAAAAACACCTCGAGCTGAGACGCGTGGCAGTCGCGTGGCAGGCACTCGCCCACACCCAAATGCGGAACTGGGGCCAATTAGGGTCACTGTGCATTGTTATTTAAGGTGACATGATCACGTGTACCGAATCAACATACCCATCAAAAATAGGCGTCTCGCTTTAATTAGATGAGTGGGGGGGCTTTTGATGTTGGGGTTGCGTAGGGTGAAAGACCTTTGTCCTTGTTAGTTGTCAGGCCGACGTATTGTTGCATGTATGGTTTAAAAGGAAGTGCAAGGCCAGATGGTGTCACTTCTTTAATCCGGAAGATTCATTCTTTTCCTGCATAAATTCATCGGTAATTAAACGAATTAATTATTACTCAGATTTCTTGGAAGATGCTCACCTTGAGAAATCGCTTTTTTGAGAAAGGTGAAAAAAGCCTGTAATAGAAAATTATGTTTCATTTCGTGTTATGTTAAATTGTTATCTCGTATACCTTTTTTTAAGTTGTATAATCTTGTGGAAAATTTTTATTGCCGATTCAACACCAATTTAATTCTCAATATAAAAGTCCACGATGTAATTACTGGCTTCCGTCTCTTCCCACTTCACACTTGACTGAACTAAACGTATTTTGGCCAGCCCAGGTGGCACGCGCCACAAATTACCTGCAAAAAAATCAACCACTAAACCATCAGGTGACACACTGCACTTTTTTTTTACAACCCTACAGACAAAGGTCTAGAATTAACTTTTTTTTTAACTTCCGAGTTGAACTAGGCAATTGCTTACGCTTGCGTCTCATCGCATTTTTTCCAACCTCAAAACTTTCGAGTATGAAGTAAATTCAAAGCCCCACCCAGTCAATAAAATGAGGATAAAAGTGAAGCGATGTATGAGGGCTATGAATTCCAGGTGCACTAGATGTTTTCGACTGGAACACAATGGAAACTTGGGTCCGTATCGTCGTAATACATGTTTTTATGACGTTTTCCGTCATTGAAATATTTCTTCATATGTCATCAATTTTCCGCCTCTTAAATTCTTTGTAAAGACGGGTAATAATTTAACTGTAAAATACAAAAAAAATATTTATTCTGATTATTGGGGAAAAAAATAATTAAAATTCCCCTTTTGAGATGACATCACAATTTCTCATTTATTATTCAAATAACTCAGGAAGCAAACTGCGTTTTTTCATGTTTTGAAAATTTAACACTCAATTACACAACACGAGGCAATTCATTTAGTATTTCATTAAAAATTTATATTATTCAAAACTTCAATAAATTCACTAACGTAAAAAAATACCGTAAATTACTTTTGTATGTTTATGTGATGATATAGTCATCTTAAGCAGGATGAATAAAAATTATATATGGATAGAGAAAAAAAAATGAGGAATTTACGCGTCATACATTTTGGCATTCATTCGTTCCAGTATATGAATTTGAAGCAGGTGTGGTGTAGTAAGAAAACAAAGTTCTGTTTGTATCTCTTTCTGGTTGCCTTCCCTGTTTACATATACAGAGAAAAACAAACTGCAATTTGAATATGAAAAATTTTGTCGGTTAAAGCTTTTCATTCTAAGTTTGCATCATATTACTTCACAACAGGCGCCAATTGTGTTGTCTATATTACCGAAGATGGCGTGAGTGACAGAAGACAGTGAGTGTGAGCAGCCAACATCTTCCAGCTGCTTGTATTTTATTCTACTCTTCCCTTATGGTCAATCTTTTTTAAGCTAACTGCCGTTTCCTGTGTCCAGTGGAAGGAAAAAAACAGCAGGCCTGTCATAAACAGAAAATGGAGCAGAAAGACAGAAAGAGAAAAGAGCAATTTGAAACCTTACGCATCTTCGCTAAAATTCCCCACAAAAGAAGTTTGTAACTGACAACTCAAAAGATGCCATCACTGCAAGCATCTGCAACAAGGCATCTGTTTGATTGAGAAAACATTCCACAAACAGAATGAATATTTATAGCGAACGATATGACATAAAAAGTGGATACCGGAATTTTTTCCATCAGGTACATCAATTTGAGGTCAGAACACGACAGGTGCCAAACAAACATTATTGAGTCAACAGTGACAAGGACAACCGTCTGCTTCACTATGACCCAATTCAGACGACAAGCAAAGGACACTATAAGGAAAAGGGAAATACAATTTTTTAATTTATGTATTTTTCCTTTTTATTATTATCAAGCCGTAGATATCGTCAAAAACACTTTGATATTAAAAATACCCTCACTCATTGGGTAAAAAAAAGAAGAAAAAAAATCCAGAAACGCATCACTAACCGCGCGTACACCCACGCCATCTGCTTGGATGAGGAAAAGGGAAGAGGGGAAAAGAAGAAGAAGAAAACACTTTCCACACAAAATTAGGTCGCAAATGATCCTGTGGCCCAAATGTCAAATAATGCAAAACGTTGAATTATGCAAATTAAAGTTGTCACGTGATGTTGTGAGCCCAGAATAGATTGGCTTTTTTTTCTTTCTTAAGCCCTTCAGGCCTTCATTAAGCAAGTTGGTGTGAATTTCACACGTAGGTGTCAATGAGTTCTTGTTCTTTTGTCCAAGGACAAACACCCTTGACCTTACACTTGCATCTTAATTATCAACATGTCCACTTAGGACCTCATTTGAATTGTTTGTGGTGACTCATTCGTCACGTGTAAACGAGACTTGGTCACTGAGAAACAATTTCCCAACAAATTCTCATGTCCATTTTGGGTCAGAAGGGTTAACAAGTTAGGATTTGTTTTAAGGTGCCAAACATGTTGAAACCACTCATTGCCTTCTGTGAATTTCTGTACCAATTTACATTCGTAATATATATAAAAACTAATCAATTACAATTTCAAGGGAATTATCACTTGTAACTTCTCTATGAATAAGAAGCCATTACTCAAAAAAATGTAACTTCCGAATTGATGAGAAATTATTACCATAATAAAGTGATTCAAACCCCCAGATGCTCATATTCTTCCTCTTCCCAACCCATCTCCATCACCATCTGCACATTTAAAAAGTTGCTAAGAAACTTCATTGTGACACTTCTCCTAGCAAGAGCAATCACAGGTGAGGGTTTCTCTCTTTCGCGTCCCTCTGCTCGGTTTTCCTGGGCAGCTGCCGCAGTGGCTGCAACCATCTGCTGCAACTCGTGCACGAACAGCCGGCTAACACACCTTTCCTGCGCGTTTTGTCCACGTGCACAAGAAAGAGCCACACGCAGATGGCTGAATTCATCTAATGTAGCACACCTTCCTTCTTTCTTCTTTCCTTTTCGACCTATATTACTTCAAGGCGGGAAAATCATAAAGAATAAAAAAAAAAAAACGCGGTGTTTATGATATTTCATATTACCTCTAATCACCTACTCAACTTCTCCCCTTTCATTCCCTTATTTTCTTTTATACTTCCGCTATAATGTGAAATCACGTGGTCCTCATCCGCCCACACACTTCTCGAAGCATCCATCTAAAGGTGTTAAAGAACTAGCAATCAACGGGTTGGCTTAAAAATAGTAAATAAGTAAATAAAGAGGTAAATATTGAAATGAGGTGAAGGTAAAAACTGATAATACAATCAATAAATAAGGAAAATCAAAATGGGAGTGAATTTCTTATAAATGGATAATAAATTATGGAGTTTATGTGACATGTCATAACAAATAATTTTTGAAATTGTCGAGTACTGTTATAAAGCGGAACATCTCTATCTGTTGTATTGTTCAGTGGTTCAGAAAATTTTCCCAAAATACTTCCTCGCATTTAAAATAAAATGAAAATGTTCCATGCAAGGACGTCACTTATATACGTTAATAGTTGACTATAGTCAAAACGACTTGTACGTACGATCGATAAATAAGAATTTTAAACATATTCCAAGAAAATAAAATTTGTATAGATTAGTACTTTTCATGAAAAATTTAATTAACACGCAACGGGTAGTTGGATGTTGATCAGTGTTAGTTTCTTGTCTTGTTTGAACATAAATTAGGGTGTTAATAAATTAAATTTTAATATTTTAAAAACTCGATTTATCGAACTGTTGAAAGAAACATAGTGTTTTATCTCAGAGTTTTCTTGTCAACAAAACTCCGAATAAAAATAAGCGATATCAGAGTAGAACTTGACACACCTGGTTTCAGCAGCCACCTGGGCTTCCCCACCGATCTCTCTCCTGAGATTGGCCTTATGAAGAACCTACCAGGTGCTTCCGCTGCCATCGGGAGGAAGAAAGACGTCTTTGCTACATTTAAGTTGAATCAAACATCATTTTCACCTGCCATCAATAAGACGGAAGAAAAAAACGGAGAAATTAAAAAAAATAAAATAATTACATTCAAATTAATTTACCTCATTCAAGTTTCGTACGATTTAATCTTTATGCAAAGAAGTGAAGTTGAAAATATTCATTCTTTATCGATTTAATTAATTTTTAATTAGTAGGCGTTAAAAACGAATTTTATTTCGTATATAGAAAGTTGTTCTGTAAGTGCGTCAGAGGGAAGTGAATGCAAACAGAAGTAAGACACTTGTTCAAACATCTGAAAGAAAAAAAAAAGGAGAAAGTTTAAAAAACTTGGTTCAGGTGTTTCTTTTATTTTCACCTGCTTTGCACCTGCTAATTTTGAGGCAGCGGCGGTCAGCAGACGGCGCGTGCCTCGTCTCCACCTGGTCTCAATCTGCCGTGTGTCGGCATGCGCGACTAAACCTTGAGGGTGAAGGGTTACAATCACTTTGATTTGAAATTTTATAATTGCAATTCTGCATTGCAAATTTTTTTTTTATTCACTTGTATTTGAAGACCTGGAAATCTTGTTGACCGTAGTGGCAAAACAAGGTCACGTGGCTACGCAAATACAATGAATTTTTTTTAACTTAATCTACAAAACTCCTAAATAACTGCACTGTTTTAATTCGAAATAAAATAAGAGCACATTTCTTTTGGAATTAATCTCCTTTGAAAATTTTTTTCATTATAATTTTTTTTTTTCGAAATGAGAAAATTGTGAAGAGCTTCAACAGCTGCCTCAGATTGATAACTGTGTGTCGTATGATTCACGATGTTTCAAACTCACGCGTTTTCAGTTCCTCTTCCGCTAAAATCCATCTTCAATTCCATTCAATTTACATTCCTTAATTACTTTTAGCAGGAAACTGAAAGTGAATCATTTAACTTTTTATCAATATACGGAAAAGAATCAAAATTATCAAAATATAATAGGAAAAGTTTAAGAAATGAAATATCCAACACAAATTTGCAGTAGCCTCTACATTAAATAGTGGAATTAAGGAAACTGCAGGTGATGCTAAGGAAATAGCATCATCAAATTATTTTTACACCCCCATATACTTCCTCATTCAGTGTATCACCTGGTCTTTAAAAAAAAGTATTATAACCCAACTGAGACAAAATTAGTCCAAGATACAGGTGTGTGGCCGGATATATGAACCGACTCATTGAAATCTCTACAATTTAATGAAAATTAATTAGGTCAAGGACTACTAACGAACTGTTCCAACCTTACCACTCCCCTACAATACACGAAAAACAGGGTAAATTAAACCTAACAAAATCCCACTTGCAAAATAATACAATAAAGTGGTGGTACGTGAGCGTGTCTGAACCTACGGAAGTCCGGTTAGCCCCTTAGGTTAAATGGGAAAATGAAGCGAAACCGCACTCTGTGCACGTTAAATTCACATTAAAGCAATTTTAAAATTAACCCCTACACCCTCTTTGCACATGGCTTTTTTTCTACTGAGTAAATATAATTATAATTCCATTTAAGAGAATTCTTGATAATTTAAAAAAAAAAAAAAAAAAATTTAATTAAACCTGTCATAATATGATTGCATCATACAGGTGAACCTTTCAACCCTTTCATCACCAAACTCAAATTTTAAGGTTTGGCCCATTCAACTCTTTGATAACTTTAACTCAAGGTGTGTTTACTGCGTAAAACAGGTTGCTTCTACCCATCTCCCTCCTTTCACCTGGTCCTACGATGGCCAAACAAGAGTCTAGACAGTTACCACCCGACCAAAACTGCTCAACATCCGTTCCCCTCAGTGGCTGCAGCAAAAGACATATGGAAGTAAAAGACCTTTAAAAATAAAATCTCTCTCAATCCCCTTCTCCCCACCCGGGCTCGTATGAATGGGGGCTGATGCGGGGGTGAGGGAATCGGGTGCACTGACTATTAAAACCTGTTCTCATTACCCATGAATGAATGTACAAGAGGCTTGGCCATTTCCGGTCGACCAAGGTGTGTTAAGGTATACACAAGTCTTTTAGTAGTAGTTTTCAATCGTTTCATTCAAACCCACCCTGATACTTCTTGCGAGAGAAGACCTCGGATTTCCTTACCGGAAGTTCTGAAAACCCCTACCCTATACCTCACAGGAAATGAATGCACATGATTCGCATCCATCTCTCCTTATGGTGTCTGTTGGCAAGGTGGTGTGTAATTTAAAAGGCCAAAGAAATTTTCATACAGATGCCGGAATATAAAAATCATAAAAATTAAAAATTTTTTAAACGAAAATTTAATAATTCATCATTTTGAATATACTAAACTTCCGACTTAATTTTTTTTTCTTCTAAAAACTTTATTTTAATTGAAATACTTTTTTTTTAATGGAATTTAATTTTTTATCATTAAAAATGAAAACTTGGCAAATTTTTTTTTTCATTTTTTTCATGGCACACGTTTGTCGTGTGCTGGTAATGAGGGCACCGGGGGCACCCGCATCCTTTACATTTGCGCAAACGCACTAATTTTTTTTTTAATTCTTTGTGTGTGATGGGATGTTCCCTTTCTTCACCCAAAGCTAGGAGCGTGCCTTAGCTCAATCAGTTCGTGATGTGCAAGAGGTTGGTGGTGGTGGTGGTGGTGGCAGATAATTGAAAAGAGCGCATGATGGTTCATTCTGACAGTGGATTTGGCATATGGAAGGCGCATCAAGGCAAATCGTGAGGCAAGTTGATCACTTTTTGTTACGTTTTTATCAGGTTAGTGCTATAGATATTCAAAAGAGGTACAGGTTTTTGGTTTGGGCAGCAGCTGGTACTCGACAGATGGAGAGCATTGGGTAGGGGTTTGTCAAAATCCACTGAGCAAAAGTCATCTAAATAGGAGCTACCCATGAGAGAAAGACGGGAAAATACTAACATCCGGAGGGAAGCGAGTGGAAAAACGGTTTAAATATTGGGAAACTGTTTAAATTATGTGAGAAAAAATTTTATTTCAAACACTAAATTTTAAAAAAAAAATTGTCTGGAATTTTTAAAAATCTACGATTGATTGACAAATCACGAAATATGTTACCTCATTTCCGTGTTCGTTTATAAATTACTAATTAAAACAACCTAAATTTTAAAAATTGTTTTATAACCATAAAAATCATATAATATTGTAATTAATATCAAGTCGTGTGACAGTATTCTTTTCTTAAACGGATGCAACTGGCACGCGTCCAGGTGGGGATAGTTGGCCACGCGCCATCACACGATCACGTTACGGGTACTCACAAACTGACCAGGGGATCCCATCGTTCGGAATGGATGGGCAGGTGAAGAAGGGGGACAGCTGGGGAGGTACCACAAAGAGGGTTCCACCAATCCAAAGACGAATCGTACCCTATACCTTTTCTTACTTCTTTCCATAGTGGTTGCTTAGCACGTGCCGTCTAAGAAAGTCCTTTATTCAAGGGGAGGGGGGGCTTACTGAAAAGAAAAAAAAAAAAAAAACCTTTTAATATAAAAAAAAATTTAAAAAAACATTTAGAACTTTTATTTAAAAAATTTTCAATTTTTAATTAATTTTTTCGTGCGAGTTAGTGGCAGTTTTTCCGATACTAAATTTGATTTGGTAGTAGCAGCACGTGTTCCTTCTGAATTCCACCACACAGGAGCATCTGCTCCAACTTTTCCATCCCCCCCTCTAGCACGTGTGCTTAAGCGCGTGCATGGTGCTCACCAGACGCGCTACACGCGTTCACCATCTGCTCATCGCACTTTATCCCTATAAAATGCATGCGCACTAACTTGGAAAGTTGCACCTTTTTATTTGCCTTCCATTTAAAAATCGATTTAGATAAATTTCAAACCTCTCACAAAACACAATTATCATTAAATATTTTTAATCTCCTTAAAAAGCTAACATTAACTTTTGTTATTATTCTAAGATTAATTAAGTCATTTATTAATCACTTGTCATTTAAAAATTGAAAATAAAAAAAAAATATTGCAATTGCCATGCTTGGCCGATTAAAGCGGCCAAGGATCCACCTCCACACCCTGCATCAATAAGAAGAGCATCATCCATCCGTGCAAAGAAGTTTTTCGTTTGTTTTTCTCTTCCTCTCTTGTTCTCCGCGTCCAGGTGGGACCGCGCCTTGCAAGCGCCACAGAAGGTGCCACGTGCTGCAGCTGCCGAGAGGTAGTACTACCGATCCACCCACCTCCTTCTACCCCTACCCCTACCCCTCCACCCCCACCAACTTCCCTCAAACTCCATCAAGTGTGCAACCGGAGCAGTGATTGGGGCGGATATTGGTGGGACCATGAATCAATTAAGCCCTTCGGGATAAAATACAAGCCACGTGCCGGCCACGCGTCCTCTTTCTACACACGCGTTATAAACCGCCCTGGAGGCTAAATCTCGGCATTGCACACGACACGCGACTGTGTCCTCGTCGGTATCCTGTAGGCGTCGGTGTTCCGTGTGTGATTGCAAATCTTGCAAACTTTGCATTGCAGCTTGGAACACTCGCGCGTCTTACAAAGGGGGCAGGTGGAGATGGCAGCTGGCGCGTGCGGCTGCTGGTGAAACCTTGTGCCAAAGCAACAAATGTCGTTTTACCACTTCTCAACCTTGTTCCTGTTCTATAGTAACACTAATTAAAAAATATATATTTTTATTACGTATTAAAAATTTGAATATATATTCCTTTTTCGTTATGACGAGGGTTTAATTAAAGAAAAAAAAATTTTAAACACTTGTAAAACTTCCTAGAAAACACCTTACATATAATTAGCAAACGTAATTATTTTTCAAAAAAATAATTTTCTATGTTATACATTTACTATATTTTTACTACTAGTAGTACTCTTGTTCTCTGTGGTTTTCTCCCGCGTGCGCAGATGCTCCGCACATGCGCCCCGCGCACACCACGTGCATCCCATTGAGCTATGAATGGAGCCCTTCCTCCCTCCCCCTTCTCAATAGACGCCATTCTCCCCCAGACCTGGTCTCGCTAATTTATGCGAGCAGCTGGGGCTATATAAGCGTCACACCACTCGCTCTAGCCTCATTGCCACTCGAGCACTCAGAGGCCTCATCTCGTGGATACGCGCTCTCGGCCTCTTACCCACTTTTACGGCAACTCATTCACATTACCCGAATCACGCCTAAGGATATACAACTATTCCCCGCGAAGGAAATCAAACAACCGGCGTTCTCTCATCCACGGCAAAATTACAAGTTTGAAAAAGGTACGAGATTTTGTCAGCCGATGGCGCTGCAGGCTTGGCAGCCCGGCTACTTTTCATCCTTCGTTCAAACTTCCCCGTTTTTCCCCTGTACGGTTAGCTCTTAGTTTAAACCTTCTCGAGTCTTGAATAGTTCATATTTTTCAAAATACTAGTCGAGAATTTCCAAAGTATTTTCAAAGTGTATTTTCAAAGTTATATTGCACCGCTCGATTCTAATCGCTCCCGTTGGTTGTTTTTCCCTCTCAGATCGTAGCTGCCAATCAGAACCAAGTAGGAGGCGGAGTTTACTAGCTTGGCTCTTAGTCCGAAAGCGAGGCTCATTGTGGATCAGAGGAGGTGGTGGAGCCAAAACGCGCACACGTCGGTAGGACAAGAGCTCGCCCAGCCAAGCGGCTTAGTCAGTCGAGAAGAAGGCGCGCACGGGCGAAGGGTGCGATGCGGTGGCGCTCCGTGTCACGGCTCGCCTCGGCGACCGCCCTCAGATACTTCATCCTGGTCAACATCCTCGTCATCTCGAACCATCAGGTAAAAAAAAAAAAAAATAACTAAGACTTTTTGGCACAACACCAAACAAACTCTTTCAAATTTATATTTTTAACTCATCCTTTTTTTTTTTTTCTTCTTAGGTTACTAGCTCAGGGGTATTTGAGTTGCGCCTCATGGCGTTCCTCAACGACGCTGGTCGAGATGCGGACGGCAACTGCTGTTCACAAGGCCCTAATAGTGGATACGCAGTGAACAGGGCCCCTGCAACATCTGAAGAGTGTGGTGGCGTGTGTAAAACATACTTTCGCGTGTGCCTCAAGCAATATCAAGCTGCCATTGACTTCAGTTCACCGTGTATTTTGGGTGATACCGTCACACCTGTGCTTGGAAATAACACACTTCATTTATCGGATACTACATCGGATATACAAGGATTTACTAATCCAATTCGTTTCCCCTTCGAGTTCTCATGGCCGGTGAGTTTTATTCCCTCTTCCGTGTGTACGACCAAGTTTTGCATGTTCTTAGAAATATTTTAAAGAATTTTATCGTAGTTTAAATTAATTATTTAAAAACAAAAAAAAAAAAAAAATCGTGTGTTTACTCCGGCCGCAAGTCCCATGGCCGTTTTCTTCGTCTCTGTTCCCTTCTTGACCGAGCCGTGTTGTTTTTGCTACAGGGAACGTTCTCGCTCATAGTGGAAGCATGGCACGAATCCGATTCTTCTCAGATCGAAGGTAAGAAAAAATATTTTATTCTCTTCTCTCTTTATTTCTAATCTCATCTTAAAAGATATTATATACCAAAATCGAACGCTAGAGTCGCTCGGGAAGGGTTACTATGGATACGGCGTCCTTACGAATGGGGGAGAACGAAGCGCAAAGCTGCAGGGGCTATTGTTTTCCGGTGCCACCATCTGTCGATAGACGCCGTATATGCGTCGCTGGAGCCAGATGGGACCACCGAGAGATCTATCCAATGCTAACATTGGGTTTTGCGTGGCTCCCCACAGCCTTGAACACGTAAAATATAAGAAAAAAAATCGTACGCTTATTTTGAATCGTACAAATTATTTTCCACAAAAAGTTTGTTTTCCCTCGTGGAAGGAACTGGACCTTTAAAACGTTACCCCTCCTTTTGGATAGAAATAGAGCAAAAAGGGGGAGATGTATAAGAAGAAGGAGACAAACTCCCTCGTGTCTTTTGTGACTCTTGCAAGGAGTTGGCAGTCCGGTTCCCACACTTTTGACGGGGCCCCTTGGGATTCACTGAGCCATGACTCGGTTCCTGATGCTGTGTCGTTTAAAAAGTTCCAATTCCCGAACACTCCAACGTTGCCGATGTAACCCCAGACCCGGGTTGTTTGCACAAGGGTTGTGATCAGAAGGGGCTTCTGTTTTAACTCAAGATAAAAGTTTTTTTTTCTTCTTTTTCTACTTAACCTCCCTCTTGACTTAATGTCTTGATTTGGTAACTTGTTATAAAAAAAAAAAATGTTGCAAGAAAATTAAACGTTATTTTTTTTCCTCTTTTAATTCCTAGGTGCAAACGTGTTGTTAACTCGTCTTGCGAATCAAAGTTGGTTGACAGTCGGTGATGAATGGACTCCGTACGAACATCAAGCGGGTCAATCTCAGCTTCAACTCGAGTATCGTGTCACTTGTGATGAAAATTACTACGGGGAAGGATGTACCAAGCTATGTCGCCCACGAAACGACAATTTCGGACATTTTGAATGCTCACCGCAAGGTGAACTCGTGTGTTTACCTGGCTGGACTGGGAAATATTGCGGAGAGGGTAAGTTTTCATTATTTTATCCGTTTTCTTAAATGGGGATACTTTTTGTATGCGTTGGGAGAAATTATTTTCTATGTTCATCCACCCCCACCGACATCTTCAAGGTCGGCAAGTAAAGATGATAGAAGGGGGAGGAGTTTGAAGGTTTTTTTTGCTGCACGTGGTCAGCCAAGCGCAACTGCAACTGCCCATGAAACAATGCATGACTTCACTTGGGAAAAAGAAGGAAAGAAAAAAATTCCGAAGGAAAAAAAAAAATAAATAAATAAAGTAAAAGGGAGAGGAGGACTTCACCGCTATGCATTCAAGCTCATTGGCCTTACGCAGCGACCTCGTGTGGGAAAATTATGCAACTAAATTAAAATGAGAAAGTTTCATAAATTCTTACACATAAAAGATTTGAAAGTTGACGCCAGGTGGCTGGTGCTTCAATCTAAATGGTCATCGCACAACTCCTAGAACAATGAAGCATATTGGGAAATTCATGATGGCGTCTCGCCAGCAAAGCCAAGCTTTTGTCATTCTCTCTATGCTTCGACAGCTGGAGCGGCAACATTGGCACAAAGCCGCAGCTGTCTCGTTGCGGGCAGCCAACATCACCTTCATCACCCCTTTTACACCCTCCCCCGCGTGGCCATTGAAGCACCTGACTGATGCCAAAAAAAATATTAAAAGCCACCTTGTAAAAAAATAAATAAATAAATAAATAATGAGTTGATAATACAGTAACTTTTCATGTCACAATTTCCCATTTAAAAATAGTAATAAACAAAATAAAAATGTGACATTAAAAGTGATCCTTGACCAAACCTGTGTCCCTGACAAGCGTGGGAACAACCTGCGTCTCAAGCCAGTTCTCATTCGAGTTGTAGTGTAGTGCAATGCACATGTCGATAGTAATCAACAAGTTTTTCTAACCGACCTCATTTTTTTCTTTCTTATAGCTGTCTGCGCCCCTGGATGTCACAAGGAATATGGCTCCTGCGAGAAGCCAAACGAGTGCAAGTGAGTATCAACAACACCTTAAGAAACTGACCTTGACTCGAAATAATTTTTACACTACAACCAAATGTTTTTCACGTGGTCTTGAATGTGTTGTCAACTCCCATCACACGAGGGTGGGATGAAATTCAATCCGAGCATGAACCGGAAGTTGGGGCCAGGAGAAGGGTGGCGTCTTAGCGGACCCACCGGATATGATATTTTCACGGCTGCTGAGTGGGTTTTTAAATGAAAGAAGAAAAAAAATCTCGATTTCAACACCCCTCGCTTCTTATTACCATTTCATATGGTCATTGAGAAAACCCTGCCTTGAGGGGACTTAATACAAAGACCACTGCCCTTGTGATCCTGGTGGGAAAGTTACTCACGTCAAGACGTTCACTTCATTTTTTTCAAAATATAAACTTAATTAATTTTTTTTCCGAGAAAAATTATTTCTTGTCAACAACCACGAGATTATTTGATCCTTTCTTCATCAATCATACTAATCCTTTACACTACAATTTTTTTTTTTTAAACTAAAAAAAAAAATTTTTTTGTTTGAAATTAGATGTCTCATTGGCTGGGAAGGTCCAAACTGTGATCAATGCGTTCGATACCCTGGATGCATTCACGGTACCTGTTCAAAGCCCTGGGAGTGCATTTGTGACGAAGGATGGGGCGGACTCTTCTGTAACCAAGGTAAATTTTTATATATATAAATAAAGTCAAAGGGTTGGGCTCGAGTACTGTACAAGATCAATATCAGCTTGGGAAAAGGAAGACAGATTATTTGCCACACTCAAACTTGTCCTTGGTAGTTGCATAACTAATCAATGCAATTTTTTTCACCTTCTTCAGATCTCAATTATTGCACCAACCATAAGCCATGTAAAAATGGTGGAACTTGTACAAATACGGGTCAGGGAAGTTACACTTGCACCTGTCGTGAAGGCTTCGCTGGCAACGATTGCGAAAAAGAAAGAGACGACTGTACTCGCACTTCTTGTTTGAACGGTGGAACCTGTAATAAGGTAAATTTTTTTTTCCTCTTGGACGACATGATTTTTTTTTTTTTAGATTTTTGTACATGTTCTTGACTAATCCCTTTATTATCGTTATTATAGTTCAGTGAAAGCAATGCAACTTGCGTTTGCCCACCGGGATATCATGGACGGCGATGCGAGTTTGCAGCTAATTCATGCGAAGATGAACCGTGTAAAAATGGTGGTACTTGCCTTCAAATATCAGGGAGTTACCACTGCGTTTGTCCGCCTGCGTTCGATGGGTCAAACTGCGAGCGACAAAAGGATGAATGTGGCTCCAATCCGTGTCAAAATGGTAAGTTTCGTTTGTTTCTGTTTAAAAATAGAGATTTTTTTAAAAAATAAGTTTCAATATTCTAATAAATATTTTTTTTTTTTTTTAAATATAAAAAGGTGGAAGTTGTGTGGACAAAATGAACGGGTACATGTGCGTTTGTCCCATTGGATTCACAGGCCGCAATTGCGAGAACGACATCAACGACTGCGGTGTTAATCCGTGCCTAAATGGCGGCACTTGTGTAGACTTGGTGAATAACTTTAAGTGCCTCTGTGTGCCGGGTTTCATGGGCTCAATGTGCGAGGTGAATGTAAACGACTGCCTTACGAAGCCCTGCGCCAATGGAGGCAAATGCACCGACCTAGTCAACGATTTCCAGTGCACGTGTCGTCCTGGATTTATCGGCAAAGACTGTTCCATCAACTCGAATGAGTGCGGTCCGCAAACGTGTTTGAATGGTGGCACGTGCAAGGATCAAGTGAATGCCTTCCAGTGTGTGTGTCCACCGGGATATACTGGTGAGAGATGTGAACTCTTAAAGGTGGCCAAAGTGGCATCGGTTCAGACAAGTACAACTGCGCTTCCTCCGCTAGTGTTGATGCCGGAGATGCCAGTGTCTGAACACCAGCCTCATCGTGACAGTGACAATGTTGGGGTTTCTCGGCACGTTTCAGAACCGAGTGAAAATGAGAGTGGTATGTCGACTGGCCAAGTGGCTTTGATCGCCACACTATCAGCACTCATGCCTTTATTGGCTTTGTGTTCCATAGTGGTGATTTTGTGCCTACGAAGCCGGCGACAAAAACAACTAAGGCGTCATGACGAGGAGGCGCAAAAACAAAACGAACAGAATGCTGTCAACAGCATGAACAATAGTAAATGTGACAATCAAATGATCGTCAACACGCTGGATAAACCTAGCGGTAAACACCACAATTTAAAGTTGACTAACGAGGACTTCGAAGTGGTGAGCGCCAGTAAAGAACTAGCAGTACAGAGGACTAATAAGTGTAAACAGCTCAACATAGACTCGGTGCCAAAAGTGGCGCCCGCTGCCAACAATGTGGCAAACAACTCTAGTTCAGGAGGAAAGCACGACGCTTCAGCCTCCATCGATAGTAGAGACTTTGATCATTCAAAACTGTCTGTTGAACAGAGGAATTCTCTCTGTATAGAAACATCACCCTGCAATAGGAGGTAGGCATCACAACAAATTCTCGAACATGATTACTCATAGTGCATTGCCATTTCACTATTCACCCCATTAAACATCACTGTATGCAAATAGCTTTTTCTTCCCCTCCGTTTTTAAAATCCACTTTTGATTGCTCTCTAATGTTTTTCTCGTTTCCTGCACCTCCCTACATAGTCAGAGTGCCCCTAGCATGATAAGGAAATGCCCTTAACCTTAAAAGATTTCTATAGAAAGCTCGGACCTCTCGGGTCAGATCTTTACATAGAACGAGGGTTGGGTTCTCTTTTTAAAGGAACCCACAAGAAGTTAAAACTTCCCTTTAGAAAGGAAAAGGAAAGAAACACGGAGAGGGGGAAAGTAAAATGAAATTTACAATAAAAAGGAAAAGTTGAAAAAAGAAAAAAAAAAAAAATCAAGTAAAAGTACAAGGACTTGGCCGATCCGGTCAATGGCACACTGGAGGAGGTTGCACCACATCCGTAGACCAATTATTCTTGCATGGATTTTTACAAGATCACATTATCATTCAAGCTCATTAGCTAATAGCAATTTGCATTCTTTCGAGTTGTTAAAACCAGCATTAAAAGTTGAAAACAATGCACTTAAGAGTACCTTTTTTTTTCTATAAAATGAAATACCAAGCCACCTGTTGAGAAACAAATGCTTAATATCCTTTTTTATTTTTTCTCATTGCAGTGACTCCACATTAACCCGATGTCCAACGGAGTCGTGTCCTCCTAGTACTGTATATGTGATACCTGATCATTACCAACAGCGGTATTCTCATCCCATGTTGGCGACTGAGGTGTGATAACTTCACATTGTTTCCAACATAAAAAATTAATTCGAGTCAACTGCCCAAAGATGAACTATCATACAGTTTTATTCGTTTTTTTTTATTGAGTTGTGTTGATTTTTATCATCAAAGAGACTTGAAACAAATTTTCTCGCAGCAGGGATTGGAAGACGTGCTACAAATTATTTATTTTATTTCTTCACCTTTTTTTTTTTTTTTAATTATATTTTTTAAAATCATCGTTGATGGTATTGATTAATTTTATGACAGCAGCACGAATTAGTTTGCACCCCTTTTTGTTTTAAATTTTTAAGTGATGCCAATAGAGAATATTGACACGAATGAATTTTAATTATTTATATGATCTAATTTTTAAGTGCCTTTTTGTGACAAAAATTTTTTTTTTTTTTTAATTTCATAATTTAATGTGAAATTTTTTTTTAAAAAAAAACCTTTTTTCTTTGAAAATACCATCATGTTTTTCCTCAGTGAAAAATTTTTATTTTTTAAGAAAAAAAAAAACATTCTCATTTTTTTGTATTATTTTTTTAATTCTGTGACCCTCAAGTCATTTTCAATCCAAAGTCAGGACAAAAAACGCAGTAAATGGTTATTATTATTAACTTATTTTTTGTGTGCTCCACGAACTGTTTAAAAGTTATTATGAATTTTTTTAACTACCCAGAAATATTGTGTACATAAATCAATAGGTCTAACAATTGCAATATTACCCACAACCCACTGTATGTATAAAATGGCGCCAAGTGGACTCTCCTGTCTGGGCTTTTTTTTTTATATTGTACTTAAAAATACCTGATTTATCCCTCTTCAACCCCCTCCTCAGGTTAGAGGTAGGCCAATAGACCCCTATTTTAGGGTGTTTCTACAACAACAAAAAAGACTTTCCCCTCTTAAATCAATACATCTCATCAGTTCGTGGATGTCACTTTGTATATAGTGTATATTTATAGAAAGAAAGGAATTTTTTGTTCTCAATTGTTCAATGTACATAAAGTATAATGCCATTATTATTATTATTATTAATATTTCCACTTGTCACTTAAAATAATAAACAAGTCGATGAATTTGACTATTTTTTCAAGTAGAAATGATTTGCAATTATTCTTTGATAGCGAAATACATTTTTACAAAGCGCTATTTTTTTATTTTAATTAATACAAACTCGGAAATAAAAAAAAAAATTTCCCAACATTATTAAATCAACGCGCGTTCATCAGGCGATTATTTTATCAACTTGCGTGAGTTGCAGTAGCAACTTGACTTTTAAAAAGAAACGAGTTAACTCGTCACGCTCGGCTACGTCACAAGCAGAAGAGAGCTTCCGGTGATTTTGAACTTAATGAACCCCTAATTGCCAAAACCAAGCATTAACATCGTATATAGGAGGTGCCTGACCCCTCACTAGGGAGACAATTCAGATTTCTTAAGACCCCCAGGATGCTTTAAAAAAATCTAAACCGAAAAAAAATACAAGAATAAAAGGAAATAGAAAAAAAAATCTTACAAGGGGACAAACTACCAGTAACAAAAAAGAAAAAAAAAAAAAAATTCAGGCTCCCACAATCGTTTTTATACAAAACCTCATCACCCTCCACCGCCCGAAGACTGCCCAAGGAAGAATAAGTCGTGGAATATCAACTCAAAGAAGAAAATGTCGGTTACACTGATGTTGTATATAGAAAATACAACGGAAGCTGCTGTCAGCCAGGACATGTGTGTGAATGGGGAGACGACATGTTAGCCTATCTTTCAGCTGTCACAGTTCCTTCCCCTTTTGATGTGACACTCCTGTATCGCCAACCAACAGACCACAACATTATATTACGCCATTAAATTTCAGCTAATTATAATTTTTAATATTTTAAGATTTTCGTAGCCGTGATTGGAAATATTATTCCTTTCTATTATTTATTTTTTTTTTTTTGTTTTAATATTTCACATCTCAGGATATTTTCTTAAAGATGATCCTCCGACTTCCGGCCTCCACCTTCTTACGGACAGGTGGTGAAGCAGCTCCCGTTTCCACCCCTGGCTGGCGTGATGGATCCCCGCCAGCAGGCGGAGCAAAAGTTTTCCCACGCGATCAACAAGACTTAAAGGTTCCACGAAAGAAAAGTGCACGGGGGCGGAGGAGGGACAAACAGCTCGAGGAAATGATTATCAGCTGACCATGGCCGAGTCACGTGGTTTAAATTAAATTACACTTAAAAGTAAGTCATTTTCGCAATTGAGGAAAAAAAAAAAAAGAGAAAAAAAAAAAAAAACTTCCTTGAAAAAAATAAATTTTCTCATCAAAATAAATCATTCGAGTCGTTTAAATCGTATTAAACTCGATTAATAACATCGGTCAATGTTTACAGGAAGAAATGATTCATGGGATATTACGAGTTCATCACCGCCATTGGTATTACTAACCTACAAATCACCTGAAAGAAGACGTAAAAAAAAATGAATAAATATTCATTCATAATTTAATTTTTTCCCACCATAAAAAAACCGTGTGAAATGGAGTCCCTCAGTGAAGGAATAAAAAAAAAAAAAAAAAGTACCATAACTGGTGATTTTGTTAGCCCCAACCGCAGCGAAGCCCACATATCAGGGCCCGCGAGTTTCAACGCGAGCGGATGTGGTACGGAGAGTGGATGCGGACAGCTGGCCACAAGCCACCATTGCCAAACGCTGGTTGAACACGAACAAAAGAGAAAAATCACCAGCCATGTTACACGCTGTTCTGGAATGACTGCACAGAATAACACATTCACCGAAGAAATAAAAATTTTTTCAAGGACGTATAATACAGCCATACATAAAAATGATGTCAGACCCCTTATTCAGCAACGGAAACTCATCCTCACGCCCTTCTTTCATGGATGGAAGAAGAAAATTATAAGTTTTTTTTTTTTTTTTTTTTTTTTTGCACATTCATCCTCTGTTCATCAATGAAACTCTCCCTATAACTTTTTCATTCAACACAGCAAACAGAAGGCGACGCAAAAAAACTCAACGCAGATGTTCACGTTTAACTCATGATTACGCTCAAAGACACATTATAAGATAGTCTGTTATCAAAGTTTTATAGTGAGACAAAACTACAAACTAAATGAAGTTGAAAGACGCCAAAATCTTAAAAGAGCGTGTCCAAAGGTCTAAAAAAAAAAAAAAAAAATTTAATTCAAAAAAATTCCTTAGTACTTTTTCCCAACATCTTCCTTTGTATTAATAATAACCCCTTTGACATAACAATTATACGACGCCATTCTTCAACAACCTTTTGAACAACCTTCAACCCTTTTACCCTTACATAATAGCCTCTGAAAAATCGTTGGGCATACTTTGATATTCCCTCCCACACCTGCAAATCTATACAAAACCGAATGACATTCAGGTGTGTGAGTAAGTAACAAGATGCATTGCATAAAAGCTGACTCGCTGTTCAAAGGCGAGCATTATTTCTTGTGACTCTCAATACCAGAACCACTCCTCCCATACCCATTCAACATGAACCAGGTGTGGGCGGTATTCTAAAATACGCACCCTCCTTCTCGTTTCCCTTACACAAAGGTATATCCTGCGTACATCGGGTTCTTCTGATGGGATTAACTCGTACCTTTTAACCTAAACGACTTTGTAGGGCATTCCCTCTAATCACGAGCCAAACCTGTGGCTTACTGTGCAGAGAATGTGGCAATAATTACAAATAATCGAGGTACCCCAGAGAGGGAGGGTTTTTTTTTCATTCTTTTTTGTACTGGATACCCTAAACTAGTTTGAAGGGGCAGTGAGTCGAAACCCATGAAATGACAATAGGACACAAAAGAGTTTTTTACTGTTTTCAGTGACGGTCAGTTGCGGCCTTAATTGGTTCCTTGGACGCACCCCCCAGTCACAGCAGAAAGCCTGCGGGCAACGGACCCTCTAATTATACAATTCATACTGCATCAACATTACAGCATACGACCTAAAAACTCCGAAGTTTACTCTTGATAAATTACTAATACGAAAACAAGAGGAAAATAAATTTGATATTAAAAACTAGTTTATCTTAATTCATTCTACTGATACCCTTTGCTCACACTTAATTTTACATTTAGTGAGAAAATAATTACGTAAATGGAAAAATAATTAAAATTTCCTTCCGTTTTGAACACAAAAATCCAGCAACGATAGGCACTCAATCCAAAATGTGTGTGTGAAAAGGAGAAATGAAATAAATTGGTGTTAATGGAGTGACTGACCCAGTCTGATATGCTGCAAAACCAGACACCATTGCATCACTCCGGAAACACAGTGTTTACAGTTATCCACCACCAATAAAATTCTTTCACTTTTTCCCGCGTTAAATCCCATTGGACCCGCCAACGCGATTACGTCAGAGGTGACGCGTGGCCCGTCACTCAGCCACGTGCACAGCTGTTAATGTTCCTTTTCTTCTGTCATCGACATTCCCATCATCAAATTCTATTGCCATCGCAATTTTTAAATGGACTATGGCTCCCTC
Source organism: Pachymerium ferrugineum (assembly GCA_034686365.1). Lineage (NCBI taxonomy): Eukaryota > Metazoa > Arthropoda > Chilopoda > Geophilomorpha > Geophilidae > Pachymerium > Pachymerium ferrugineum. The sequence continues at coordinate 78,218 of JAQGAS010000046.1, forward strand.
CAACTCTTCATCTCTTTGGATATTTGGATACGGATCGCTCGTCTGGCATCCTGGATTTGAATTTCGGGCTTCCAAAATCGGATTCATAAAAGGTTATTCTCGGCGATTTTGGCAAGGGAATACAACCCAACGTGGCACGCCTCAACAGGTGAGATTTATTCTTTATTTAACCCCTGGGTTTTTTTTTTTTTTTTTTTCTTCTAGTAAAAAGGCATTAAAAAGTGTACGCGGTTTTTAAATCTTTTACGTAAATTTGCATTATGTAAATTTTAATGGTTTGCCATACTTATCCTGTTGACCTTTCCCTGCCAAACTGGAAGTCTGCCATAAAGCCATAAAAAAATTTAAAAGAGTTTTTCCAACAAGGGTTTTACACCCTCCTCTAACTCCCCCTTTTATGCTATTCTTGTCATATGGTATTCATCCATGCTTTTTTTTTTTTTCTACCTTACAGCCCGGAAGAGTGGCCACCCTCATCGAAGACTCTGAGGTGAATGACCTTTCTGTCTAATTTAACGCTTTGGTTAAATTTAAGTTTGTTAAACGTGGCTTTTCAATGTCATGTACCGTACGTAAATTTTTTTCAGTTTACGTAGAGTCACAACTGCTTTTAACTTATCTCATACATATTTATAAATGACTAACAAATCACAGGGTGTTTCACGTGCAGTATAAAAAATATTTTTATTTTAATAGAAATACTCAAGTTCAAGGATGATAAGCTTATCCTTACGTCTGATTTTTTTTTGTAATTGAAAGCAAAGTTCAAAATTCAAGAACTTTCTATTTTAGTAAATAAACCTCACAATAACTCTTACATACAAATTTGTATATATAATTGAAAGTATCAACAACATTAAAAATATTTTCCTTTGCACGCCCTTGACATGATATAAGAGAAAACCAGTTTAGTGGGTCACAAAGTTCAATATCCTCAATGCATTTAAACGCAATAAAAATCGCAAACAATTATACAAAACTGTAAAAATTGATCTTTTCTAAATTTTTTTTTTTTTAAAAACTAATCTTGATAGGGTATCACATGGGGAAGAGCCTTTCAACTTGGAGATGAAGGGTCAGTTACAGCACTAGATTATCTACAAAATAGAGAATCTCAACTAGGAGGTTACATAACTCAAATTGTGCCTTTTCAAACGAAAGATCCCGTTTCACCAATACCAGTTCTTGTCTACCTGGCTACTTCTGATAACCCTTACTACCTCGGACCAGGGCCATTGGAACTACTGGCTGTTCAAATTGTTTCTGCGCAAGGCACGTGCGGACCTAACGCCGAATACGTGCTGAAATTGGCTGATTTTATGAAGAACTACGTTGTAGGAATTGATGACGAGCACCTTTTTACTTTAGAAGCTCTCGTACGTGAGAGGCTCAAAGAGAAAAATATGTGTGCGGAGACTCTTCTTAGAAGTGGATTCACTTTAAGAACAGATGAAGACGCGAATGGGCAAGAGGCAGAAGCAGTTGCACGACCAAACAACTTTCAATTTACAGCGTCATTGCCCGAGAAAAAATTACGTTGTCTTAAAGTCTAACATTTATTTTTATATTAGTTGATAGCACATTTTTCATACTGATATTACATTTTATGGAGGATTTTATGACTATAAAAATTGGTTGACAATTATTTTATATATAAAATTTGTATTTATTGAAGTCTTAACTTTCACTTTCTAACCTTTTTCATGCTGTGATTAACCTGTTTTTAAAAAAGCTTGTTGTTACAATTATTTTTAACGTTTTACGCAATTTATTTTTGGGAATGCTCTACTTTCTAACTTCGTAATAACCTCTTTTAGTCATATGTGTATTAATCAAATTGTTTGTGAACGGGGGTAAAATGATTGATAATGACTGATTTCATTCGAACAATTTCAATGAAAAAAAAAAGAATAAAAGTGACCATGATAATCCATTTTAAAAAGGTGGAAAAATATGTTCTTTTAGCCGTATAACTTTTTTTTTTTTAAGGATTTAATAGGCGAAAAAATGTCTGGCCTTGCAATTAGTTTAATCATCTTGAGTGTTTTCACTTGATCCGGGACGTGTTAACTCTTGAAAACGAAACTCGTGTGGGAATATTCTCAGTAATGCCAAAAAGTATTATTGTTTTTGTTTTTCTTGACGTTATTATGAGAACATTTTCCAATGGAAATGTATTCAGATAAGATCTAAACATCTCTTGCCGTGGAAATGCTTTCGTTTATGGCGGCACTTTGGGGGACGATGACACGAAAAGTGACAGTTTCGAATCACGCTAACCCTTTAAAATTCATTTTTTAATCTAATTTTTAATTGAAAAAAAAAAAAAAAGAGAGTAAAACTGTATCACGAGAGACTAAGTAACAAGAATTTACAAGTGAACAATTAAAGAGAGAAAAAAAGACGTGTAATCAAATTTTTATGACCGAATTAAAATCACAACAAATTCGCAAATTACTTTATCACACATCCTGTGTGATGATAAAATCGCATAAATTTGGGAAATGAGAACACGAACTATTTTTGTTTACATTTTTCAAAAGTTTTTAAAAACCTGTGGAAAAAAAAAAAAAACCCCCCCATCTGCCCTTGACCTTTAAACCTGCCAGTTTGGTAGCTTTTACATGCATTTCCGCATCAGTAATAAGGAATTATTTCTCCGAAAAAAAGAATTGCTATTTTTTTTTCTTTCTTTCTTTACAAAATTACTGCCTCACACGGGATTTTGAGGAAAAACCAATTATCATCAGATTTATTTAGTTAATGATTCTCGTGAATTTCGTGAAAACTTTTAAAAAGTTCACAGAAGTGATTACACAACACCTTTACGCGCAACTCCCACCATAACTCACGCAGATATTAACCAAATAATTACATTAAATCTTATAAATATAATTGAAAAAAAGAAATTTCCAGACAACTTTTTTACCAACCAAAATTAACTACAAAGCCTAAGTAAGTATTTAATTAAGCCTATAATTAAGACAAAAAATTGAATCCCCTTTGGGATTTGAAGATTCAAATTAGGATGACACATTGCATAGCCTTGAACGACTCATTTGAAGGTCAAATTACCCCCAGAAAAAAATGTAGACATAAAACTCACCCCAACTGAATTACTCGCATTTGATTAATAAAAAGTCAAAGCATAGAAAATTTATCATGACATGTTACTGTATTCAAAAGGGAAAAAAAAAATAAACAAGTCAATGACATTGAGTAGCGAAGGTGAAAAAGTAAAAAAGAAACTTAAGGGATGACCCGATAAGAGTATATTTTTGATGAATCCCGTCTGAAAAGTGCGAGACAGACACCTGTTGAATGGGGAAAGGGGGAGGAGGGGAATAAACACCTTTGCCTGCGGTCATCTCGGACAAATCCAGGCGGGGAAAAACTCACGCCGTAAATTCATCATCTTATCGAGTGGACATGGAGGAGCCAGGATGGCTACTTTCTCACGCAGTGCTAATTGGCTCGCATTACGTCATGGAAATGCCGCATTCTAATCAAAACTTTGAAAAATTGTCAATTCTGTCATCAATTTAACCAACAAAAAAAGTTTAATTATAAAAAAAAAAAAATATCTGAAAAGAGATCGAACCAATTTGAAACTGCACCCTTATCAACAAGTCATTAACTTAGTAGTCATTTATCAATGAGGAAATTCAACAAATAAAAAGTCCTTTGATCCGAACTTTTTTTTTTTTCTCCCCTTTTTAAAAGGCGTAATGGGGTGGGGCAGTTCCCTTTTGACAGAGCCCGTGCTCGTCTCACTCCCTTTCCTCGTGTTCATTGCGACTCGATGCGCGGGTGGTGGGTGTGGAATCGGACCCTGGCCTGCCGCCGGTCACGGGCCGGCCGCAGGGAAGGTTGCCAAGGCTGGCGCACGTTTCCCACGCTGGCTGCAGGCTGGACGGCGGACGCCAAGCGAGCGTTCCCACGGTCGCATCCAACCCACCTTTGGCCGCAAGCACCCCTCCCCACTCTCGTGGCGCCCAATGACGTAATGGGCGCGCGGCGATGCACGCGAGCAGTGCACTTCGGATTCCCCCCGCGTCCATCCTCCTCCCCTCCCCCGCCATCATCACTCGGCTACTGGACAAGGAAAAGAAAACTTGCAACTATTTTTGGAGAATGTTAAATACTGTTAGAACACTATTTTATACCGAAAAAATAATGTTGGGAAAAACTTTTTTTTTTTTTTTTTTTTTTTTTTTTCAAAAAATGCCGCTTTAATCATTTTTATGAAAGTTGTTGTCGCGTTTCAATGGCAATTGAATTTCAAAATTTCTCATTTGGGAGGTATGACTAGTTTTTTTTTTTTGTTTTTTTTTTTTTTTAAAAATCTATAGTTAATTTTTTTTATCTTTAAGTTTTATAGCGCAATTACACAGTGGCTGTGGGAGCGAGTCCCGATTCATGTTCGAGTCGCTCAAGTGCACGCTAGAGGGCGTCTGCTATTGCTCAACCTTGACGGTGAGAAAAAGAGCGGAAGTTAATTGTCTCGAGAAAAACAAAATCAAAGCTTAAGAGTTACCGATATGATCAACCCGCAATCTCCAACTCCCGTTACAACGAACCACAACGCATAACTCCTAACATTTTCGCATCGTTATTCGGAGGGATGCTGACATAATCACTAGAGAAACCAAAGATGACCATCATCAGGGTGGTCCATCAAGACGAATAGCCGCGAGGGGGCGTTTCGGGCGAGTGGGCACAAGATGCTACCTCATTCCACCAACGCCCATGCATCAAACTATCGACCAGGAAGGATTTATTTCAACTGTCATTGCTAGATAAACTCACCAAAAGATGTAACTGACCGGTATTAAAATGACTCAATAAAACAACCTTTGACCCGTTATGAGGATGTTTCTCACGATGTGTCCCCAATGATGAAAACACCACCTGCTTACCTCGCAGCGCCCACACACCTGTCGTTTACCTGAGGAAAATTCATAAAACTTTTTTTTATATTTATAAACAATCGTTTTAATTTTGCAAAGTTTATAACAGATGCAGCTGAGGAATTCCCTTCTATCGTCTCGCGAGAAAAGAAAAGGGTTTAAAAAGGGAAGTGAAATCTCATCTCCGTGGAAAACTTGCAAGTCTTTCTTCATTCGGGCGTTGTTCCTGTGCGGCCAGGTAAGAGAGGGGGTTTTTCTTCAAGAGGGCTTTTCCCACGTTGGGGTCTCGTTACAGGCCGTGAACTCGTTTGCTCGATCCGTCGTCGTCCACCGTTTCTTTCCAAATAACAGCTGTCCGTCACCACCCCCGCAGACTCCGTGGCGCTGGTCAACCTGACACAATTACCAATCCGACACTGGTCATTTTTAACCTAAAAATATCCCCTATAATTTCTTTATTGCCGGATCTTTTTGAGGCCGGATACACCTGGCGAGGACAGGTGATTCAACGACCTCCTCCCACACCCATCACCTGCGGTGGCGAGTCTCTCCAGGAAGCTGGTCGATCATTGAAAATCATCCTCGTTCTTTCCCTGCTGAGTCTCTCTCTCTGTATGCGATCCAAGCATTTCTCTGCTTGATTCATGACCCCCTAACGCCGCGAGGGAGGTACGACTGCCACGTGGGAACCGAGTCGCGTGGCTGTGCCGTCGGCCGAAGGAGATGCTGCCGTTGTTGCTCCAGCATCAGCTGCTGGGTTCGGTGTGTTCGACGTCATCGAGCATCAAGGTCAGTGGGCCTCGCCCTCCATCCCACCTGTCTGAGGGACCTGCATGAGCGAGCGACTGCTCCAGGTGGGATTCGATTGCCTCAAGGAGGTAGTAGCAGAAACTAGTGAGGGTGCTGATGACCTCATCCTGTTGCTCTCCCGTCCCTCTCCTATTTGGGGGCCGGTTCCTTAGAGGGAGGGGGGAGGGGGGGAGGCTGGCAAGTGTGGAGGAGGTGGTAGCAGCGTGGGAACCGAGAGTCGTTCGTCCGTCGTCTTGCAAGAAACGCATCCTCTCCCTTCCACCTTTCCTCAAAGACGATCCTTCCTTCCACAATGCTTTTAACCGCGTCATTATTGAACTATTGTCAAATCCTAAGTAGCTATTTTGGACTCATTTCAAAAATGTAATGAAGAAAACACAATAAAATTACACAGGTGAAAATTATTTTTGAAAACTAAAAAGTGTAATTAAACTAAAGAAAATGAAAGTTAATAAACGTGTTTCATTCACTATTTCCCTTTCTACATCCAATTTACAGGTGACCCTGATTTCTCTCACCTGTCCAGCAACAGCTGATAGAGGGGGAAAACATAAACAAGTAAAAACCGAGGTCTAAGAAAAGTGGGGCTCAAGGAGGAAACAAGAAAAGTCCCTAGAATCTCAGCTGGGCAACCTCTGACCCCCTCACATCCAGGGTAAGTCCAGGGAAAAGATGAGAAGAAACGTCACGCATCATTAACAGCAATATCCAGTTTAAATTAATCCGATAATCTCTTCAAGTTCTTTGATAACAACAACACCAACAACAACACCAAAAAGTTTTATTTTTATCGTTTTAAATTCAACACATCCCTGACCAAACTCCTCGCTCAATGCTCCGTCAATCGTGTCCTCTATCGCTTAACGCTTCCAGGAAAAGTGTAGTAAGTTTACATTAAGAAACTTTTTCCTTAACTTGTCCTCGTTTTATTTCAACTATCTCGTCCTTGGCTATTTACTTCCTTCTATTAAGTGAACAACACTTTTTCAATTATCATCAACACACACTAATCGTTCTTGTTTTCTTCTCTGAGTAGCTATTCTTTTCTTTTTTTTTTTTCTTCAACTACCCCCTTACCCTAACTTCTTATTTCCCCACTCCCCGTCTTCTTTCTTCCCCATCGTCTGTACCTGGGGACCCCTGTTTCCCACGCAGGCTTGTCCCTTCTACAATCCACCCCTATTTCCAACTTAGTGTTTACTTCCCGTACCATGTGATGGTTCTTCATCTTGCAGGTGCTTATTCTTCTACCCTACTTAAAAACTTTTTAATGTGTTTATAAACAATGCCTTAGTCTCATTTTTTATCAACACTTTTTTTTTTTTGAATATTTTTTACTCATCTTTTTGAATGACAGTGTTTGAAGATGTGAGTTTTTATATTCAATTATTATTCAATTCATTGTCTTATTGTCACGTAAAAAACTGTATATAAATGTTTATCCTATGGGGGACAGTGTCATTTAAATAAAAAATTGATTACTAAAAAAAAAAAAAATAAAAAATGAGTATAGTATTTATTCCATTAAAAATTAAGTATGTACAAATAGCAACAAGAATTCTCGTCTAACACAATAAATAATAGAGCTTTCTTCACTACAAAAAAAAAATTACAGGTATCAAATTTGGTAGTTGTAATAACATGCTGCATTTATTATTTTTACATAATGTAACATCCAAGCTTTAAAAAAAAAAAAAAAAAAAAAAAAAAACACATCATTTCAACACTCACGATTTACCCAAAGGGTAAAAACAGCAGGAGCAAAGAAAATTGATTATTGAAAGTGCATCAACTTGAAGGTGTTTTCGCCAGTGGCACTAACCACAAAAGTGCAAACGAAAAAAAAAAAAAAAAAAATGCTCATTTAAAATACACGCTGTTATCCTCATTATTTCTGACATATTCCATGTACCGTATTTTTTTTGTACTCTCAATTTGCAAATTACTCCATCCAATAAAGCACAAGTTGAATGCTAATGAGTAGTAAATCGTTTATTATAAAAAGACTTCTACATCACGTATTAATTACTTCCCTCTTGACAAAAAGTCTAGGGCAAAAGGTATCGCATTAAAACACACACACACCGGAAGAGGGTTACGGAAGTTCGTAATAGACCCCCACATGTTGTGTGATTAAATTCTGATGTCAAAATGAGGTCAAGAAATTGCAATGAAGAGGTTATGGGAAACTCAAACTCGATATCCCCAAAAATAAAGCAGCGCATTTTCAAGGTGCGGCCCCGAAAAGATGTTTGGGTGTAGTGGACTTTAACACACTGTTGATAAGTAAAAAGCAACCCCTATAGTGTAAAGTTGTGAATGAAATGCCAATAAGGAGCGAGTTTTTCCACTACAGCGTTTCTTGATCCATGTGGTTGCTCACCAGTCCCCTATTTCCGGTAACTTAGTCTTCTTTATGGAGTCTCACGGGAAGATTCTTTTCTCCCCCCTTAACACACACTCAGTCTTAAAGACAAATCAGTTGCTTTCTCTCATTTGTAAATGAGCCCAGTAGATTTTTATAAATTTCTTCCTGTTTCATCACCTGTTTTACGATCTCACTCTGAACGTAAAACGTCAAATGGGGGAGAGATGCGCAATTTCAAATTACACTATCATTTATTATTTCACATTCATCTCCATGTCACATGTCAGCTGCCAAATTTAACCCTCCTTCGACCCGCCTTTCTTTTGTAAAAATCTATCCACCGCTCCAGATAGGTGATCCATTCTCAAACTGCCCTCCTGAACCAATCATCTCACTTGGTGGCCCCTCCCCTATTATTCCATCCCTTACCTTAAGGCCAGAAACGTGAATGAATGAACAAGGAACGACATCTGTGAACCAAGACACTCAACTACAAAAATTTTTTTTTTTTATTTACGTAATTACAAATCCATCAGTGACGTCATTCCTTACACACTATGAATTTTAAAGAGGTACATTTTTGAAGAATTCAAATGAGTTTCCCCTGTAGGTGAACTCCGCCTTACTCTTTTCCCCTCGTGGGTCACCCAGCAGGAGACGCTTTAAAGAGGAAACGCCGTATCACTCGGATTCATTGAATATCCCAGCAGGATCAGCTCGTCCATCTCGTAGGACAACAGCAAGTGATGACCTGTTAAAATCCCCTTTACACTCGAAGAAAAGAGCAGCGCCTACTCGTTTAACGAAATTTCGATTGATGTATATACAAATAAGGCGTCGTTATAACGAGAGCAATTAGGAGTCCCACTGTGAGCTTGAGCAGAATGTTCAAAAGATCTGTTCCAAGAGGGGAGAGAAAAGATGAGAAACAAAAATCGGAAGCGAGATCATGACCCGGAAGAAAAAGAACACTCATGATTGACAAGAAGGACTTTTTCATTCAAAGGTCGCTGACCCAACCACGCGAACGGCCTTGGCCAAGTTTTGTGCGGAAATTGAAGGAAGAAAAAAAACACCAATTTGAGGGGTTATCTTAAATGTGATGTAATTTTTATAGGCGAGCAGGAAGAAACGAATAGTAATTGTGACTAGATGCGGGTACTACATTATCATTATGTTGTCCGTCCGTGACCCTTCCCTTTCTCTGGTCGCGGCCTCCACGCGACGAGGCCTTCCCACGACCCAATTTGGCGTACGCTGCTTTTGCGACGTCGAAATACGCCACTAGAAGACGCCGTCAACCTCGTGGCTGCACAATTTCTTTTTCCCACGACCCATTTTTGCACCTGCCTACCTCCACAACACAAGGATGGGGTGCGTCTTCTTCATGCAACACTGTCGATTTATTAATTGCACATTGAGACCACAGTTGTGACTACTGTGGTCATTTCTAGTGAAAGCAAACATTTTGATCTTCTTTTCTTTCAACACTCTCCCTTCTTGACTCCTGGGTTGCAGTAGAGTAATCAAATCACATACATGTCATCGTGTTGTAAATCTTGGTTTCCCCTAAATTCCCTCCCCCGAACTGCCCAAGTTTTCCACACAGGTGAAGCAAATCATGAGTAGGCTAATGGCCACTGTTCAGCTCTACCTTTGTTCTTACTTTTCAATAGGTTTAGCTACCAATCCTCTTTTAATGGTCTCCAAAACCACTCCTCGAAAACAATTTTGTTGCGTAGGCGCTAAATTCCTACTGACCTAACCCAAACTCATATAAAAGTAAACCACAATCCCTCACCCACCTTCACAATTTAAGGTAGGGGGAAGAAATAAAGAAGAGAAAATAAGAAAGAGCGTTACTCAACTGCTTCCGGGTATTGAAAAAAGCCGAATGGCCAGCAATGAAATTGCCTACCATAAATTGACCACAGCTTCTGGACTTGCTCGAGGCGAATAGTCCATTTTGACCTCCCGTGTGTCATAAAAAAAGATCCGAAATGTGTGTTTGGGCCTTGGCTAGCTACTACTACCCCGGGTGCAAATGATGATAGCCATGATAGGAAACCAGCAGAGGCATCCACTAAACTGACCTTGCAGGCTTTTTCGTCCCGACGACTGTTTTTATTGCACCCTGCAAATGACTATTGTTGCCAATCCTTGTTTTGCTTCTAGTTTTGTTTTTGCCCAAGCAATTTACCTTTTGTCTACACATGTCGAGCCCAGCGGGCACCTCGTTCGCGTGCATCTATTGCACTTGGAGGTGGTCTATTGTAGTTGTATACCATTGGAGAGGGACAATTAGCCATACCTAGTGAGATATTATCAACAACTCACGCACATTTTTTGCTTAGGGCGGCCATTTGCTTGTTTTTTTACGACTTAACAAGGCCTAAGAATTGTTACAAAATGACCCCTCCCTATTTTTAAAAATATAATAAGATACCGCAATGTAGCTTACCTTTTCTCTTGCTACAGTTATTTTATGGTTCGGTGGTATTCATGAGCACGTGGCTATGGTTTGTCGTCCACGTGCAACGGTAATTTAAGCTGGAATCCATTAAAGATGCTCAAATCAATGGCGCTCTATTACACCTTACGGGTTTTGGAGAGAGAGGGCGTTATAATGAAAGGACAATTTTCTTTAAAGCATTTATGTAAATTAATTCCCGTTGGATGAATGAATTTGTTTGATGCTCATGTTCAGTCTGCCCTCGTGACCCTTACTCTTGTAAGAAAATGTAAATATGGGTGGATTTTACTTATTTTACTAATGCTAATATTATTTTTCACAAAAAAGCCACAGGAAGTGAGCATAGCGGAGACGTAAAAAGACGTACGCCCAGTGATAAAAGGAACTGAATAATAGCGTACTTTGAGCTAGTATTTCTTTTGAAAGGTTTTCTTTGAATGAAACCTAACTGGAAAGGGTGATCTAACTCATTTCCGTTTGAAATGTTATCGTTCATACACAGTTACCTAGAGACCGCATTTCAGCTTTTACTTGTAGTTAGAAAAAAAACGGTGCAGCTGGACTTGTTTTACAACATTATTCGAAAGTTTATTCTCAATTATGGTATAAAGTTGTAAGACCCGATTTAAACGCAATGGCATGGGTTCGGGCTTTGTATAAGTTTTAAAATACCTGCTACACGTGACAGGAATTGATTGATCTGGGGCTTGTGTATTAAAATATGAAAGCAATTATTTAACAACTGATTTAATACAATTTATGTTACGTTCCAAGTCGTTTTAAAACCTTGAGTAATTTGCATAATTATTACACTTGAATATGCAAAATTATTGAGGTTGTATCAAAAATTAGAAAATATTACACGCAGGCAAGGAATAAATCATGACATGCATAAAATAAAGCTGCCATGAAATAAAAAATTAAAATAAATGGTCAATGTCCCCAATAATAAAATAAATTAAGGGAAAACATTGGCAAATAACAAAAGCCACGCGACCAGGCGTGGTCGACCCATAGGCCATAGATCGCCATTGCAAACTTCCAGGTCAGCAACGGCTGGGTTTATACACACTAGTGTTGTACCTACACAAATTTGTCTCCCTTTTTCCTGTAAACAAACGATAGATGCATAAATCCATGCAAGAACAAACTAAACAATAAAAAAAAAAAATCGATGAATTACTTTTTGGTTGTATTAACATACGAGTAATAAATGGCAATTTTATTCGCAATATTATAGCAACATCCCAACCTGATTTCTTTTTATTTAAATTGATTAACGTACAACTATTACATGAGCAATAAATTTGTGAGACCAGAAAAAACTTTAAAAAATGAATTGAAAAAATTACTTAAAAACATTTAAAAAAATGAAAAGAAAAAAGTTGAATCGTCTCTGGAACCTGCCTCCAGCAATAATTCACAGGTAGTCGAAAAAATAATAATCCGTTCGATCACCATGCAGGTAAGTTAATTAGTATGCAAAAGGCGCATTGGGCCACATTCTCTCAACCGCGCTCCACTTGAGAATGTACTCGCGCCTTGATTCTCATGGCCCTGAAAATTCAAGCATCCACCCGGCCGCGGGCCTCTCCGCACGCCTTGCTCGCGCCGAACATCATCATGCCACCTGGACAACCCTTTCGCAACTAATGAGACAACTTATGTTTAAAAAAAAAAAAAAAACCCAAACTAAGAAAAAAATTGCTGAGAAAGATAAAAACATGTCATTTTACAAATTATAATTCGCAACTGGTTTATTTAACTTTTACACGGACAATTAGTTACCCCTGTATTTAAATATTCAAATCAACGTTTTATTAAAAGATAAAAGACTGGATTGCCTTCATATCGCTACGGAAATAAAATACAACACGCGTATAAGGAAAGGGGAAATTTTTTTTTTTTATTCTCTTAAAACACTTTTTTTTTCCCGGCCCCTTTTAAATTACGTTTCCTCAAATTTCCTTCCGTGGAGGACACAGGATCTCCCCGCCTACGCCTGTGTCTGATTAGCACGTTTCTTCTGAACTTGACCTCGTTTTAGCGATTAGACATAGAGCACAAAAAAGTGAATTATTGTGTTTAAGAGATCGTAGATGTGAATTTGTTTTAATGTTTTTATGGATTTTTTTAAAAAGGAGGTTGATAAAGATGTTTTTAAGTCTATATAAGGATTCCGCTTTTAAGGCGCGCGTGGATGGGAACTTCCGGGCATCATGTCAGACACGCGGACTAGGTCGCCGGTGTCGTGGGATTTCTGGTTAAAACTGTCAGCTTGTTTTTGTGGAATGAGGGAGAATTGTTGCTTTATATTACTTATTTCAAGGCAATCATAAATTTTTGCTATTGAAATGCTTTCATTCGAATAAGGCATTGAAAGGTTGAGAGATTAAATTGATTTATGACGAGTACTTTACGTCTAATTTAGTATTAATCATATCACTTTTATAATCCACTTGATTTTCTCAGATTGAACTTTTAAATAAGACCAATTACGGTAATTCGATAGCGGAAATGCGTTTGCGGATATCCTCACCTTACTCAAGATTGGTTGACCTATTGGAGAAAAAAGTGGATCAATGAAGAGAATTATGCGAGTGCCTGGGAATTTAAAATTTAAATTGGATTAATCATTGTAAAAATAAATTTTAATTCATAAAATGAATTTAAAAAAAAAAGTGTTTATAAAAAACTAATACGTTACATTTTGAAATAATTAAAGTTTCCCGGATAATAGCTTCCTGCAGATTGAAGATGATTTCCTATAGGAAATTACTCTTCCATTGATAAAATTGACATTAGTTCTGATAAGCATCTATCATGAATTTCGGTTGGCTTTCCGGCCTAACCCAACATTAAACTGTAAAAAAAAAAAAAAAAAAAAAAACTATATAAAATATATAAGTTACAAACGTTTAAACATTGTAGTTTACTGCTTCTGAATCTTTAACATCAAAAAGAAAAATAACTTTATGGCTTATTTCGTAAGGTCTCGTAAATTAATTACCTAATTGCTGAAAAAAAAATGTTTACCGTATTCATTTCTGAATGTAGGTGGTTAGAATCAATTAACCACGTGAAAAAACTGCAAACATAACTTTTCTCAAACATGCTAAGCAACGGAGTTTTGTTTATTTTTTCACATTTCAGCAACAACCTTTTGTCACACCATGCCATTTACGCCATAATGCGTATTAAGTCGATATCATTTGCATTTAATTCAAACGTTTTCCAACAAGATGACTCATAAAATAACCTGTTTGCTTAAATTTATTTCCTCATTCTTCTCAAATTTATGACAGATGTAAAACGTTGGAAAACTTAATTTATTAGGGCTAAAGCAATAGAAATCTTTATATATTTTTTTCTTGTGGGTTGGATAAAATAAAATAACTTAACGATCAATTTTTAATTGCAAGTTAAATATCGTAATTTACAAACGCACAACAAAATCTGCTGTACAATTGTTTTGCTTACAGTATTAACAATTTTAACAATAATATTACTTTTCTTTACGGATATGTGACTTAAAACTCTCTTAAGACGATTCCGGTCCTTGAGTGTAAAAGCCCATAACTGGCGGATGAGATGATGACGATGTATTAGCAGATGGAGGCGGTGGTAGTGGCGGTGCAGTACTTAAATGAGTCCGTGATAAAGGATTAGGAGCAGCAGGACGATACAAGGCACGACCCGATGGAGTCCCGCGAGTTCCCAAATTTTGAGAACCTCTCAACATTCCACGGTGTCCCCGAGTTAAAGAACCACCCCGAAGTGAAGGTGAACCTCCAGCGCCTTGTATGGAGTAGCCATATGCGGCATAAGCAGCTGACATTCCGGCTTGTGCCCCAGCTATTTCAGCAGCAGCTAAAGTAGCTCCTCGTCCTCTTCCACTACCGCGCTTTCCAGATCCTTTAGGCCGTCCTCTGCCTCTTCCAGTCCCTCGACTGGGCTTTCCTGCCTTTTTAGGAACAACTTGACCGCTTATTGTAGCTGCTGAAATAATAAATTAATGCACAATTTAAAAAACAAACCAAAACTGAACGTGTGCAGAACTGCTTACATGAATTATTACTAGATGATGTTTGTGCAGGAGTTAATGATGGACTTGTATCATCGACTACCAATGAGCCTTCGTTACTAGTTTCATCCTGAGGATAAGGAACGCTGCCAAAGGATTTCTTAAAAGAAGAAAAAAAAATCTATCAACTCGTACATCTGTAAAGAAAAGTCGGAATTTTACCTCGCTAGGATTTGGGCTTGCAGAAATGGAATCAACACTTAATATTGATTCTGCATCTTGCGGCGCTAAGGGAAGAACACTGCCTGATAGTACAGACGCATTTTCTTCTCCTTTTCGTCTCTTTGTAGTTGGTGCATCTTTAGACTTCAAAATAGAAGCAACAATATTTGATTAGAATCAAAGAGTTAAACATGTGCTATTTAAATTGCAACATTATTTTTTATATAATTTATTCTTTAGATAAGTTCTTATATAAGCACACAATTACTCCTTTCACCTTTTCAGAGTATTTATCCCGTTTCCTCTTTTTATCTTTATCTTTACACTGATCTTCTTGTTGTTTCCTTTCCGCCTGTTTTTGTCGAACTGGAAGATTACAATTCAATTAACAAAAAAAAAACAAAAGCCTTTTGAAATATTAACATAATTAATGTCTTGCATAATCATTCATGATTCTTACATTTTCTTTCCAACTCATCATCATCCAATAGCAGCGAAACTACTTCTTTAGGTTTTAGAGTATCGGGTTTGAAGTTACCACCGCTTATCACCATTCGTTGAATCTGGTAAATAAAATAAAAGTTACATGGCGTAAAACTCACTTTATTATATGTCTTACTTCACTCTTTTCCCGAGCTCGTTGTAAAATACGTTCTTCAATAGTACCTTTGCATACTAATCTATAAACAGTAACCTGCTTAGTCTGGCCCAACCTGTGAGCACGATCCATAGCTTGCTGATCGACAGTAGGATTCCAATCGCTGTCATAAAACACAACCTAATGTTTTAAAGAAAATTGTATAAATAATAAGCACATTTTCCTTTGATTGTAACTGACAGTATCAGCCGCTGTAAGATTAATTCCAAGACCACCTGCCCGCGTGCTCAATAAAAAGACAAAAATGTCGCTTCTAAAGAATTAAATTGAAAAAAAAAAATAAAAGTTTTAATTTTGTGTAAATAAAAAAAATCCAGTGTTTTTTTCGATATACCTAGTTTGAAAATCAGCAACCATATCACGTCTGTCCGATATTTTAGATGAGCCATCCAAACGCATGTAGGTATGCTTTCTGTGCCACATGTACTCCTGCCATAGCCAAGCAAAATAAATCAAAATCCCATATTTCACCCATACTATGCAAAAACGGCTTTACCTCTAATAAATCAATCATTCTAGTCATTTGCGAGTAAATGAGGACACGATGACCTTGTGACTTTAACGTTTTTAACAAACCGTCTAAAACTTCCAGTTTTCCTGAATCTGTTACAAGCGTTTCCTTATCTGGAAATATTTCAATATAACTAGGTTAATGAACAGACTTTATTCTCATAATCAATCCCAAATTCACTAACCAGGAATAATGATTTGCGACCATCCATGCTGTGGGTATGATCCTGCCAACCCGCCCAAAGAAACAGTAGAAAACTGTTTCTTCGTGATTCGCTTATCAACATTCCCCGTGCAACCATTTCTTAAAATATTGTAACTGCTAGGATTTCCACCACAAAGCAACCTAGTTTGCCACCAAGCTGCACTTCTGTCGCTACAGTAACATTCTTTCCACGAGGTGGCAACCTGCAATATAAGAATCATTTAATACCTATCGAGCTTAACTCAACCGCATGAATTTACCTTAGGACAAATATACGTTAAAAACGCTGGCATAAAGGTTGGCTGGCAATTAAATGAAACTGACGGCCTTTCAATGTGTGGATGAAAAGGAAAATTTGCTTCTGTCACTGTTGGTGGCGGGGACTGCAATTTCTACAAAATTTTATTTCAATTATAGATTTACCTTTTATTTCTTTTTCACCGACCTTAGGAGATAGTTTTGATGGCGATTTCGGGGCAAGGATATTTACACCTTGAGCCGCAGGTATTTGCTTCGGGGACTGTAAGGCACTTTTAGTCATTCTTTTAGCTCTTAATTCGCGATGACATTGAGTCTCAGCAATAAAATGATGCACATGCGTTGTATGGGTGTAGATAGTACTAGTGTATGATGTGAAAACTAAAGAGCTTAAAACTGGACTAGATTGTACTTGAGGGATGGAAAGAGTAAAAGTGGGCCACATCATTAAATCCGTATTGTTAAAATATCTACTAAAATAAATTCATTAGTTTGACATTTCCACGTTGAGCACAATAATAAATTTACTTCGTTGATTTCGGAGCCCATTCATAGTTATGATAAATGAAATTACTTTCTTTGATTTTCATGCTAATGTACAACCACCTAATATTTATAAAAAAATTTCAATAAAGTTTCTGAATAGGAGTTGAATCCCCAAAAAACAAACCTGACGAATCCATCAGCTAAAAATATACCCATTAATTCAGCAGGTGATAAATTAATAAAACGTAAAAAAGAAAACGTACTGCTACTACCGTCATCCTCTGAAAAAAGATTTAAAGTTATATTAAGACTTGTTTAACTGGAATCACATCTTAAATTTTACCATTTTGAGAAAATAGAGAACGATGAACATTTTCTGGATTGTAAATACAGAATAAATTTTCGAAGATTTTCTTGCGTCCCAGTTCACAGACCGTAAATAAACCTAAAATAATTTGATTTATTATCTAAATTTTATAAAAGTGGAATAGATAACTAACCATTACGAAAAATAAATTTAGGCAGCAGAAATGGTTCTGTACGGCAGAAGAAAGAAGATCGCACTTCTCGTCTTTCAAACAGTTCTGGATGATTGCAAACCTTACGAAACTGCATGACTAGATTCATTAGACTGGATGTTGCTGATTGCGATTGCGAGGAGGCATTCGCCGATGACGAATGAAGCAAATCGTCGATCGATATTTTCTTTTTCAATCCTTCGTACAAATGTTTTTGTCTCGTTGTCAAATGACAGTATAATAAAATTTCAATCTGCAATACAAAGAATTAATTTCTTCGAAATGCATCGTAAACCTAAGACGTTCAATTACTTTATCGGACAACTCGTTTTCAACATCCTTTTTAATTCGTCGTAACATGAAAGGTTTCAAAATTAGATGTAACCGTGACAAATGCTCTATAAACCAAAGTTGATCATTAGGGTTCAGTTACAGATTTTTTTTTTTAATACTGACTTTCATCAATCGTCGATTTGTTTTCTGCATGACTTTCGATGTCTTTTGAAAACCATTCATTAAATTCTTCATGTGAATCGAACAAAGTCGGCATAATAAAATGCAATAGCGCCCATAACTAAAAAAATATTAAATTTTAGTAGTCACAAAAATTTTGAGATACAAGGGTGAATTACTTCTGCCATGCTGTTTTGAATAGGCGTTCCAGTGAGCAATAACCGATTTCTACAGCTAAACCCTAAAAGGATTTTCCAACGTGCACTAAAGAAAAATGTCATCAATAATTTGTCATTGCAACATTAAGACCGCAATACCTAGCACTACTTTTAATGGCTTGAGCTTCATCCAGTATCATGTATTGCCACTTTATCCTTTGAAAATACTTTACATCTTGAACAACTAATTGATAACTAGTTACTAAAACATGAAATGATGCATCTTCTGTATGCAAATCTTTTTGATTCCAAAATTTCCGCAATATTTTTCGGTCATTTGTGTTTCCCCAGTATGGTACAACCTTGAAAAGTTTATGAAATTTAAAAATTAAAAATTTCCTTTTAACATCTTCTTCCTACTTTAAATTTTGGTACGAATCTTGAAAATTCTTGTTGCCAGTTGTGAAGTGTAGACGCAGGGGCAATTACTAGGAACGGTCCCCATATACCTTGGGACTATAATAAACAAAATTATATCTAAATCTCTGCAGTAACCAGTGAAAAAATGTTATTTACCTCAGCAATGTGAGCGAGAAATGCGATACTCTGTACAGTTTTACCAAGACCCATTTCATCAGCTAAAATTCCATTCAAACCCTGATCATATAAATTTGCAAGCCAATTCATACCCTACATATTTAAAAAAAAAAATAGTAAAAGAATCGTATATTAAATTGGGCTAGCTCTTACTTTCAGTTGATAAGTTTTTAAAACGCCTTCAAATATCTTAGGTTGAGGCCGATCCTGATCAGTACTTAAACTGGGATCAGTTAACCGAAAATCTTCAACTACAGAAAAAAAATAGAAATTCAAAAAATGACAACATATCATAACATATCAACTTACTTTTCATGGAATGAGCAACTTCGTTATCAAACGTTTTAGTCTAAAATTTAGAAAAATAAATTAAATTTGATGATAGGAAATGAATCGTATCATTTACCTTAGATTGATGGGTGCTATAAGCCGTTTGAACATTTTTGAGCGCTTGTACCTTCATTGCCTCAGCATCTGTTTGTACACAAAATGTTTTATATAATTATAATTCTTTTAATAATACTTTTAAACTCTACCATAATCATCTCCTTCTATGTCCAATAGTAACCCTGCTTCTCCAGAATTATTTACACCAGGCAAGCCTTCATCAAGTTGACTTAAAATTTTATCCTTAAAGTTTTCCGCCGATATTCCCATTTTGCGGCTCATAAAATGAGCATACAATTCCGTTTGGGTAATAAGGAAATTTAATTTCCTTTGTTGACGTTTAGCCTGCAAACATATGAAACTTAATTATTTACGGCCTTGAAATCGGCTTTTCTTACTGACTTCTCTCAACTCAATATCCATTTTTAATTGTTCCTGAGCTTCCTTTTCAGCCTTTTTTCTATGTTCTTTCTCCACTTTTTCATATCGTTTCCAATAAACAAGCATTTCCCTAGTCAACCGTTTCGCTCTACTAGGCGTTTCTTTCAGTAACTTTTGAGATTGTATGGCCGATTTACGAACTTCTTTTTGACACGCTTGAGCTAACTTTTTGCAATTTGTTAAGGTTTCTTTGTGCGCAGATACCTTTTGTTTTTGTGCCTATTAAAAAACATTTCAATACATGTAAAAATGCCATATTTATCATGATATTTTTTTTACCTTCGACATTTCTTTTTTGCACAAAGCAACCCACAATTTTCGTCTCTTATTTGCCAAAGTCACTTCATTCACAACAGCAGTTTTTCGCTTAGGTTTTGGAATAAAGAGATCCCCAAAACTTTCATCCAACTGTGTCGTATCAGGAGAATCCTAGGAATAATAATTGATTAGAACTGTATCATTTTTAAACAGTGAACAAAATTTACATCATCATTTGGTTCTTGTTTAATTCTTTTCTCTTTCATTTTGATTTTCTTCATTTTAGCTGCTAAAAAATTGAACATTATCAGTTTCTTTTAAACCGTTCTACACTTAACTTACCTTTGATTTTTTTCTCAACTTTCTTGTCTTTACCTTTCTTTTTGTTTCCAATTACTGATTTTTGATGTTCGTAAAACCTATCTTGATTTGATAACATTCCAACACTATAATACTGGTATTGCTGCAACTAAAAAAACAATTAAATAAAATTGTGAAAATTAAATAAAGTAAAGCTAAATTTACCTCCTTGTCAGCGTGAAAATTTGATCTGTATGTACTAACTAATTTATGCATTTTTAACATCATTTGTAGCTTCTCATCGCTGATAGATTCGGTGTCATCGATTTCTGAATCTGAACTATCACTCAATAGAATGTTCTGCAAGTGTTTAAATATTTCAGTATTTATCTCCTTCTGCACTATAATTACTTTACCTTCAACCACCGTCTTGTTTTCTTAACTTTAGAAAAATTGTACAACATTGATTTATCATTTCTTCTCTCTGCAGAAATTTAAATTACATAAGACTACAAATATTATTTTTGTATTTGCACAGTACCTTGTTTAGTCGTACACAATCCATTAACCAATTTTACATCTTTCAATCCTTCCCTTAAATTATGAGACTTGTTTTCTTCATCACAGGATGAGTCAGAATCACTAATGCAAAAGGAAAACAATCTTATTTTTCTACTTTAAGTTTTCCTCCTCAGTTATTACCTTCCTTGGTTATTGAACAAGCCTCCCACGTAATTTAGAAATGGTTCCAGGCGTACTGCGTGTTCCAACCTTTGCAAATGCAATGGTTTTGCCAGGGCAGCTCCACTAGCTTCTAAGTTGGCATCGGAAGAACTTGCCATTTCTAATATGAACATAAAACGATTTGTCAATAATTATCTTATTCTTTTATATTTCGACAGGTGGATGTTTAGAACGGCCGAAGCACTAATTATTATTTTAAATAATCAACGTAATTTAGTTTCGATGTTTGTATAGATGGTTCGTAAGCGGTGTATGCTTAATCGAATGTAAACATGAAAACGTAACTTAACTACAATTCAAATGCCATGCTTTGATCCGATAAAATAATCGTTAGAACGTTCATCGCGGTAATAAAATACCTTCAATTCATCGCCAAAACACTATTTCTTGTGAATATTAGGCTTATTTAGAATCCTTACACGTAGGCCTAGCTGAAATTCCTAACGTCTTTGCCTTCAGTCTATTTAAGCGAGAAAGCAAATTATTTTTCTATGTCCGACACACAACGAAGTGAGAATACTTACTTTCCGTGTCTAACTTGATTGTAACCATTGCTGTGGTAAGACGTACAACGCCGCAATACAAAATGGCGAATGTGCGAAAGTGCCTGCCAATGGCTGAACTTCCCCGATAAAAACCATCCCATGTCTTTCCTCACACTCGCTGAGGGGGCAACCCGCCATTGAAGATGTACTCTCGACACAGGAATTAAAAATTTATGAATTTTTAAACATCTTTTTTCTAAAGCTTTAAGCCCTTTAATAAATTTTGTCCGACTGTTTTTTCACATCTGGTACATAATAATCATTTTTCATAATGCACATTAAAAATTTCAAAATTTAGTAAAAGTGGAAAACTAAAACAAAATGCAATCATAAACAAATAAATGAAAAAATAAACTTTGAACGCAAATAGATTTTATAAAATAAAATTTTCACAAAATTTCAGGGATTAATGACATCATCAAATATGAGGTTTATCGAAAACATACTGAAAAAAATTGCTTTTGGTGACGTATTAAGCTAGTGGCATTCCTACTGGTAGATTAGCTTTACTTATAACGTCATCCGTTTCCCGCGTCCCGTGCATTGGCAATTGTGAACCCCGTGCCCTTCCTTCTTTGTCTTGCATGGTACGTTTGCCGCTGGTTGCATATTGCAGACGTCTGACCATTCGAATAATATCAATCAACTATACGAGGCGATCCACTCTTAAAGTAAGTATAAATCTTTTTCCAATTTATGTATACAACGAAACGAGGTAAATGGGGTTAAACAAAACTGATTAACTACGGAATTTAAAAAATTTTGAAGAACAAGAGAATGGGAAAATGATAAAGAAGGCGGCCATGTTTGGTTAGTTGCGGTTTCTAAACATAAGCCTAGTCTAAAATAAGTAAAATAGCCGTAAATAAGCAATAAGAATAGAAAACAAACATCTTAAAATAACATGGAATCTGTACGCACACGTTTTTTCTAAACGGCTGCAAGGGGAATTTTTTTCTTTTTTTGGGAAAAATATTGTTGCCGCGTTGCCGGCTTTATGATCCTCCTTTTTCAACTTTTTCTAACAGTAAAGAATAGAACTCGTTGTATATTTAAAGTTTACTTTTCATTTCCAACCAAATATTGCGAAATCAAACTTGGAACTAAAATCCTGATAATCGTTTTTTTTTCCCAATCAGAAATGGGTACCAGAGTGTATGTGGGGCGATTAAATTACGACGTTCGTGAAAGAGATCTCGAGAAGTTTTTTAAGGGCTATGGAAGAATTCGAGAAATCCTGCTTAAAAATGGCTTTGGATTTGTGGTAAGTTAAAATTTAAATATTTAAAAATCTTTTAATTTTTAAAAAAAATGCAAATGATGATTTTAACGCTCATACCATCTTTCGGAACCAATGAATAATGCGGAAACTTCCCAACGTGTACTGAAGCATTTAAAAAAACTTAAATACCAAAGATTGTGATATAAATTCAAAAAATATAAAAATAACGATTTACTATTTCCTTTCAGGAATTTGATGACTATAGAGATGCTGATGATGCTGTTTATGAACTAAACGGAAAAGAATTACTTGGAGAAAGGTAAAATAATAATTAAATAAGTATTGCGCAACCAAAATTATCAAATACATTATTCCAAGTATTTTTTTTTAAAAAAAAGATAAAAGATAAAAATTGCTTTTTACAAAATTACAGAGTTTCCGTTGAACACGCACGAGGTACCCCGCACGGAAGTGACCTCTGGCGAGGACGTAGCCGCGGTCCAAGAGCGCCGCCACGCAGGCGTAATGGAGGACGTGATAAGTAAGCGCATTTACCTTCTCCGCCGAATTAAACATTCAAAATCAGGTGCTGTATGTGGTTTGTTTTTCCCGTTTTCAGTTCAAGGTACGGGCCGCCAACCAGGACTGAGTACAGGCTCATCGTGGAGAACTTGTCAAGCAGAGTCAGCTGGCAGGTAAAAAAATAATTAAATCAAGCGTTAATTCTACCTTTAACATACATATATAAAGTATATATACATATATTTTTATTTTTGCAAAAATTGTCAAACCTCCGCTCCGGCATGGGGACAGTTCTTTGAGCAATGTATGACTGGTGCTGCGCTATAATTTAAAAGTAAAATTATTTGTTAGGTGTTTTTTGATGTCACCAGATCATGCATTGAGTATATTCGTTGTGATTCGTGGGATCATTCTACAGGAATGTGTTTGCCCTGCAAAATAACAGATTGTAGGAGTATTTATTTTTTCCTATTTTACATGTTATTAACCCGTTATGCATATTTTAAAGTGCATGATTATCTACACCCTTTTCCCCTAGGATGTCACTGCATTCGATTTTCTTGTTTAGTTACTTCATTCTGCATCTCCATTTTCCCTATATTCTTAGTGGGTCTTGTTACGTACACAAATTTTGTGATTTATTTAATTTATTTAATTTTTTTTCTTTTTTTTAATAAGTAGAACTGACCCCATGTTTGTTTTTTGCGTATGATGTTGTGTTACATGTAATGTTTCTTTCTAAGACCCCCTAAGTTGGCTATCATCGCGGAGTTTGAGGTTGATCATGTGAGCGATTCACCTTCCTAATGGAGGGAGAGCGTGTCAGGCGTTGCCTACCTACCCCACACAGTATGGTTGAGGGCGATGTCGATTAAAGGGCATTCAGCGTTCCATATCAGTTGGCGAAGTGATGTGTAAGATGCGTTCTTCTACCAACCACTGTCAATCAAATCAATGGCACCATTCGGGTTCCATCCGCCATGATGGTGTGGTTCTCTGGCGCCGATCGGTCCATCCAATACCACATAAAAAGAGCTTGGCTTGGCCCATAATGGCAGAAGTTTTCATCCCCACATTGCTGGTGCCCGGGACGAAAGGGGAAGCCACATTGGTCTGGTCTGACGTCTTGGCTTTGGCTTCCCCACCCAAACAAAGGATGGTCGAAAATTTCTGAGTCCAATGTGCGGTTGGTTCTGGTCCAGTCTGGCTACAACCGAAATCGATGTCAGGGTTTAGGAGAGGCCACCTTCGTCCCACTACCCTCTCTCTGTCTCGGGGTTCATTCAGATGTATTGTCGTGCATAAAAGCTTACTTTAAAAGGTAATTTTTTGTGCGATTATGAAAACGCCTTTTATTTTGTCTATTAAATGTTCGTGTTAAAACGGTATGCCATGACGCAAACGAAAATCTGTACGCCACAAACTGGTTATTGGACGTCTAAGACGTGGAGGAAAATGGCCTCAAGAGTTTTTATTATTTACAATTTTTATTTATCGTTTCCGTGGGGTGTTTTTGGTATTCTTGGTGTGGTAAACTTGTATTTATGGTAAGTAAGAAGCTCAAGTTGGGCCTGTGGTTTAGAGGTGTGGGCCAGCCTACTGTGGTTATGATAGGAATTTCTTGATTTGTACTGAATTTAACTGGTTTTTGTAATGTATTAAGGATCTGAAAGACTACATGAGGCAAGCGGGAGAAGTCACTTACGCAGACGCGCACAAGCAACATCGAAATGAAGGGTAATTTCAATATTTTAAATACCAAACTTGTGATTAATAATATTTTCGCACTTTTAGTGTTGTTGAATTCGCGACGTACGCCGACATGAAGAACGCAATTGAAAAATTAAATGACACAGAACTAAATGGACGAAGAGTAAGGCTTATTGAAGATAAATCTCACAGACGCCGAAGGTATAAAAATATATAAATGGATGAATTACTTACCACTTGACGGAGTGTAGTGGGTCTGTTTCTAGGTCCAGGTCTAGATCTCGTTCAGGAAGTCACAGCAAATCCCGCAGCAGAAGTCATTCGCGTTCACGGTCTCACTCCAAGTCACGTTCTAAGTCCACTTCTCGATCGCGATCACGTTCCCGGTCCAAGTCCAAATCCAAGTCGAGGTCTCGCAGCAATTCGCACGATCGTAGCAAATCTCGCTCTCAAAGTCGTAGCAAGAGCAAGGAGAAGAGCAAGTCTAAGTCACGTTCCCGATCGCGCTCCAAGTCGCCTGAAAAAGATGGAGATAGGTCACCAGAAAAAATCAAAGACGAGATTTAAGAAAATCGTCAGATGCTTTTCACCGTGTTTCTTACCTCCTTGTCATAAACGATGTATTGAATTCTATATACACTTCATTTAGTTTGTTGTAGTGCCATTACACGACCTACTGTAATAAATCTTATCAAAAGTTTCCATAAGAATTAATTTTAATAAAATGGCCTTTGGGCGAAAATGCCATTGGTAGTTTAGTGTAATGTCACACATAACACATTTAAACCGACAATTGTAACCGATTTCGAATTACCTTTTGCCTAAAAACACTAACCATTTAACTATCCTTTCCTGTTCCACTAGTTCATAAGAGCTGTATTAAATTTTCAAGTTTTTTCCCACGATTGCAGTCAGACTATGCATAAAATTTTGTGAGGTTTTTTTAAACTTTTTTTTTCTATTATGAAAGTCTGTAATTTGATTCTACAAGGTGATCATTATAATAAAGAATAATCAAATGTACCTTCTAGATTTATTTTTGAATTGCTACATGCACATCGTAAAGCTTCCTTGCAAAAAGACGCCTCATCCTTTTTGCAATTTGTGGTATAATAAAGATGTAGCATTAAAAAGAAAAATAAGTCATCTTAAAAACGTTATAGCCTTGATCAAAATCACTAACAAATTATTGAGTACTAAGCTATAATTTTACATATAAACAAGTTTTGTTACCAGTGTTTGAATTTTTACATGAAACAAAACCAAAATTCACATGGTAAATTACTGTACAACTGAGTATAATTTATGAAAATCACAGCACCAATATTCAGTGATTGGATTAGATGTACAACCTACATAAATCTCACAATTCTTACGGTCACAATAGAATTACACCTGAAGTGAAAGAATTTTCTCCTCCTCTAAAGAAATCAAAATCTGCTAACACAGCAACGGAATAATTCGAAACGAACAGAATACAAAAACATCAATTCCTGAAAAAATATTTCGGTCTTTTTTTAAGCGGTATAGTTTTGACGTATACCGTATAACAAAAATATATCCACAAAGACAATGTAAATAGCGTTTACCTTTTGATCCGATATACATTGTAAGATGAATTATACACTACACGGAGCAACATGCTATAATAATCTCATATTTAAGATAATAAAACGATTTGTTTAAAGCAAACACGACTTGTGTGTAATATAACAACTTTAGGTATATTAAAAATCTCAATGTCTGCTCGCTGCCAGTAACCACAATATTGCACTTGAGCAGGAACTTCAAAAAATGAAAGCTAAATTTTTGTTAAATTTCTAATTAAAATTCTGTCAATCATTTAACTTAACGGCTGAGTCTTTCAACAAATACTTTTTTGTTTTACCATCATTGGATCTTTCTTTCCCCACACATATTGGCAGTCCACTATAAAATTTAAGTAATACTGCATTATTTTAAATAGATATCTTTGGGTCCTTACTGACAATAAAAAAAATTGCCATACGGCAAATCACCTTAGCCATTCCTCTATACTATATGAAAAGTTCAAAAATTACTCTTTAGTTGGGTTTTCTTGCTCCTAGAGGTAATTAAAAAAAAATTAACCCTTGCTATTTTGAGCTAATTCAATGTGTAACAAACTGAAATGATAAGAGCCTATAGTTACAACGGATATCACTATAACACTAGCACAAGTTCAGCTAAAGCATGGCACCTGAGGCGTTTTTTTGTATGTGAAATGGCACTAAATATATTACTTTGAAAGAGAAATGCGATGAACATGGATTTGATACACATTATCAGAGGCAAGGACAATGATGAAATACGGAGCTTGTTATTCCAAAGAGAGCAATTTTTTCTTTTTTTTCTTCTCGTCTTCTCATGTAGGGCACAAAACTAAGAGAATTTCATTAATATTAATTGACTATCATTTTTTTTTAAAAACTTTTAACCTTTCAAAATGTAGTCTGTCAGCAACGTCGGAACTGTAGGACTATCTTCATTAATAGCCT
Source organism: Pachymerium ferrugineum (assembly GCA_034686365.1). NCBI lineage: Eukaryota > Metazoa > Arthropoda > Chilopoda > Geophilomorpha > Geophilidae > Pachymerium > Pachymerium ferrugineum. The sequence goes on from JAQGAS010000046.1 coordinate 105,513, forward strand.
GCAAAACTGAAATATAATCATTAAAATTTTAGTACAAATGTCAAAGAATTTCAGTATAATTACGCCTTACTTTTAATTAATACTTGTAATGTTTGATTTGAAGGCGGTCCCAGTCCAGTGTGATAAGGAATAACAGTAGTCAAATACTAAAAATAAAAAAAAATGATAAATTACACTTTAATAAGTATCAATAGCAGGCACCTTTGGTTCAGTTCCATTAGGTCCTGTGACTCTCCCTTTACGCTTCTTTTCCAAATTATACTGACGTCGTTTATTCTGCACGCTAAGCAACAAAGAAATGAATGTGTTCTTTAATTCTTTCTCGTACTCCAATTCGTCACGCAAAGCCAATTCTTGGATTAATGTTTCGGAATAATCTTTGATCATGCTCTCCAATTCGACATACAATTCGTTAAGCTGCACTAATGATAGTGTCTTTAATTCTGCAATGCAATAACAATCAATAAAAAACCAATAAATAAAGCGATCAAGTTCTTACTTTCTTCATACACAGGTGATGATATAGCTGCTTTTCCTTTTAGTTCCAAAGGATCCGTCGATAAGGTCGGCGAACAATCCGATTCATTTCCATCCTCAGTCGATGGCGTATCCTGTTGCTAATTAAGCGGAGGTTTGAAACATTTCAATAGTTAAAGTTAAAGGTTAGTGCCCTTTCTTCCGAATAACCAACCTGCATAATCTCGTCGATCTCTTCCAGTACTTCCTCAGCAGTAAACATTGGTTCTTGTTGCAAACTGGAGATAATTAAAGAATGCAAATCCAAATCTTTTGCCAAATCTTCATCCTCATCGTCACAGTCGAAATCTTCACTTGAATCTCTTTCCTGTCAATAAACACAAAAATAAATCAATCATCGAAAAAAAAACCAGTTTAATGGAAGCTCACTGATACTGGATATAAGAGTGCCACTGACAAGTGAGCAAAGAGTGTAAATAATGATGTTTAGTTTTAATTCTTTAAAAATTAAAAAAAAAATAAATTTCAAAACTCAAAAATTAAATTTTTGCTCATTTGTGTCACTCTAGTGGTGAATTGTTGCAACAAAACTACTTCTTAATAAATACTTACCCTTTTAGCATTTAAATTAAGTGTTGGCATGTGAAGCTTCCTTGCATACGATTTTGACCAATCTATGGGTAATATGTTCCCAAAATTGCCAGTTATCGTCCACCACATTCTAAAAATAGAACAAAAACCATATTAGAAACCTCTCGACGTAAACACAATCTTTATGATCTGATTCATATTCCGCCAGCACTTCTTAATCAATATCTTCCATATGGACCATATGCGTTAAATAATTGAAAAATTTATTACAACTTCACCACATGTGCCTTGTTCTTTAAACATTTTACAAATGATGGACAGCTGCACTCCCTTTTCAACACTTTATTTCCTCGGTTAACAAGAAACCAAACACAACCTTTCTCTTTTCGTTAGCCAATTTCCCCTTCACCTCTTTGACCATGCTTCCCCACTAATGAACCTAATTTAATAAGACTGTGGACCCCGGGATAAAAATTACTATTACACCACTCGGGAGCCTGTAAACTACCATTTTATTGACTAATTCTGTCTCCTGCACATCAAAAATGACGAACAGGAAATGAGACAAACAACTACATCCTATAAAACCTACGTACATCCGCTTATAGTGCGGTTTAATAATTTGTAACGTTATAATCCCACCACAATACAGAAAACCGTAATACGATAATGGGTTTAACTAATAAATAATAGATTATAACCTTGGGGGCCATTTCTGGCCTCAATTATACTCAATGCCTTGACAACCCTAAGTTTGGTGTTATACAGTTTCTATGGTGACTATAAGCACAAATAAAATATTGGCAATACGGGAGAGAGAAAAACCCCTTTTGGCTCCACTCTGTCTATGACATATAAAGAATCTATTCATACACAGCATTGAAAACTAAGCACTTAACTATAAATATAACGAACAGAATTTTATGGATCACTAAGTGCCATTTTGTTGATATTCAATGCACGCTTTAAATCGATGTTAATGAAATATTTTTCTCGCCTATGTCTAGCTTTTGTCAGGTTTTCTTTCGTTCCTTTGGTCCCGCGTTTGCTGTTTGACTTGTTTTTTCGCTGAGTATGATTGTAGTTGTTGTTTGCTACGTTAAGCCTTCTTTTCTTTCGAATGTTAACCATTATTTTTGTTAAAAGTGTTTATTAGCAAAATATAAGCAACAACGCACTTGTCGCAATTGATTTTCCAAGACGTCGCAGAAAAGATCATCTCCCCTATTGATTGTTGGCAACAAACTCGTTTTGCGCCCTCGTTTTATTTTTTTTTTTCTCCTTTTTGGTTAATTTATGTTTCGACCACTAATAATTCGAGTTCAACGCATTCGACCGCCCAGCACGCAAACGCCATTTTTATGTCGGTAAAAAAAAATATAACATGCATAAGAGAGACTCGATCCATATACACAACCCACGTAAAACGACCTTTGGCATTGATCTTATTTAATAAAAAAAAAAAAAAAATTTATTCTAAAATTGTATGATTCATGATTATGTCAGTGTTTGATCTCATCACAGAAGCTGGGGTATCAAGAGACTACCAATTATTTTTCAGCCACCATTCTGGCGCCGAGAAAGGGGGTCAACTACGGGAGGGGAATTGTGAGCTACGCTTACTCACAGCTGGTGACTCAATAGAGGGATTTTGTAGTCACTTTTGACAGATTTTTGGCGCCTTATTTGGCTCGTTATATAATGAAACAGGTGTTTTTTTTTTTTAGTCTAAGAGATTCTAGAAACTTGTATTTATTTGCATTCTTTTTATTTTTTCATTTTCTTTGACACGTTTCCAAGGATTTTTGTTTTTGTGTGTTGAAATTGATTCCATGTTTCGTTTTTTTTTTCTTTGTTGGTTGGTAAATGAAGGATATAATAAAGATGTGTGCGAAAAAAAAAACAAGCAGCTTCTGTTCGTTTCCCCCCCTTCCAATTTTCGTGTCGGGAATGGACTTGTGGGAATAAGAAAACTGAAGAAAAGAGCAATTCAAATCTACTACCCCATCGATTTATACAAAGAGGTTCTTGGTAACAGGAAATTTTAAGTCCTTTTGGGTCAAGCTTGAAGAAAATTAAATGTGGTTTTAGTCTTAGCTTACGGCTGTTTTAGGTTTATTATTTTCCACGGTTAAAGTGTCCATCTTTAAAAACTGCGACGAATTTTTAGTGTATTTTAAAGCGAGAAAAGTGTTTAAAATCATGATAAGATTCAATGGGTTTTGTAACTAATTTACATTTGGCTCGATGCGTTTCCTCAACAAACTCATGTTTTGAATTTCAGATGAGGAAGACGTGACACGCAATGCCATTCACTTAGTTGTAACCTTGTAGATCGTCAGGTGTGTTTTGTTATGATATACGATAAAATGGGTTCATACACGACCCTTTAATCCACGGAAATAGAGAATATGTGGGGCGGAGGCGTTACCGGGTTAAAAAAAAATTCTAACCGCCCACGAATTTAAAATTTATCTTTTTTATGATAAAAAGAAATAAGTGTTTTAAACTTACTGGCATTCGTTCATAATCTCGTCTTGCGTCCTGACTTGTACGGGGGCAAATTTTTCAACCTTTTCATCGTAGTTGCAAAAACACTTGGTTATCTTTTCGTCGAACGTATTAACAAGATCCTCTAGAGAACCGGAGAAGGTTTCGCTAAAATTGTCCGCAAATGAATTATCATTATATTCAGCAGGGATTTTTGAGTCCTTGTTGGAGTTTTCTACGTCTTCCGAACTCTGAAAATCATTGAAATCAACCCATTCTTCGCTCTCGAATTTCGCTAACGGAGCCTCGACTTTCCAGCAGTCAGCCATTTTTTCCCTCATCGTGCTCTGAGTTTGAGTGAGATGGGTCGGCTCTGCTGCACTGCACTGCAGTCACGCGCTCTTCGAGACACGCCCGAGATTCGGCGTGTTGTACGATCGATTCGCGGCCTGGTGTGGTTGCTTTTCTAGCAATTCCAGCCCTCTGCACTTAATTCCGATTGGATGACTTTATATGTATACTGTTATAAAATAAAAATGACAAACTGAGTTCTTGAAAATAAAATGAGCGGAAGTAATTTTTGTAAAAGTAGGGTATCAAAAAATTTTTAAAAAATAAATAGACTTAAGAAATACTCAAGGCGTTTCCAAGGATCTTTATCGATTTTCTTAAGGTAAACGTTACCTTCTAGGTTACTGAATATTGACGATACTAAGTATACGCGGGTTTAAATACCGATTTGTTGAGGTCAATGACCAGCATCATGCACAAGAACGGCACTGAATAAATAAATGAATTACGAATAGATAGAAAATATCGTGCTTAGTTTAAGGTTTAAGGTTTTGTACTGCGTTCTTGTTGAACTTTATATCTATCAAAAGAATAATAAAAAGTTGGGAAGTTCATTTGGCAACCTCAAAGTATTCTACGGGAAATATTTTACGATTAGACTGCGTTAATTTATTTGTGTGCGTGCCACAATGCTGATAAGATTTGACTGTGATACCCCGAGAACCCATTTTAAATTCAAATAAGATTATTTTTGCGTATAAATATAAATGATACCAAAGGGAGTACTAAGCTTATAATGACACAATGCAGTTTTTTTTCTTTCGTGCTATTAAATGGTTTGTCAACTTCATTTGTCATTTAAAATCGACACAATTTTGGCAATGATGACCAATCTATGTTGTTCTAGCAGAGGAAAAAGTAGTTAAACTTTTGGCAGAGAAATTTTTTATTGAACTTCCTTGCCAAAAATATTTAATTTATCGGATTCCTTTTACAGAACAGTATAATAAAATTCAATTGATTAGCTGCAGCATCCGATAGGTAACCATGTTTTTTACAGATGAATAATTAATGGTAATCGATGTTACAGTTTAGGCGAATGTAGTAAATTTAAATTTTAAACATAATTTGTACCACAACCTTGTGGGCCATTTGTCTACATGTAATTACAACAATCATTAATTCAGCTGCTGTGTCATGGCAAGTTGGCCAGTCATTTTTCAAAACTTATAATAATTTTGACAATAGATGGCACCAAATAGCTGGTAACTTTGGCGGCCATTTATGTTGAATTAACATCATGTAGGCCATGATTGAGGCTACAAATATCAAAAAATGTCGCACGCTTACCGAAATTTCCTGAGGTTATTAGATAAATGGCCTGTTGATGCTACTAAACCTGGACGTGATCTTGGCGAACACATTCGAGTCAAAGTTGCTCAAGCTTTTCGTCAAGGAGGAGCTACCGTTGTGAACGAGCAAAAATGTGAAGAGACTATAGCAAGTTTGAACCGAATCGCTTCAAATTTTTATCGTGACAAGTACCAACGCCGATATAATTCGTCTGCTAGTGGACTGTCTGCTGATGAATGCAAAAAGATTATTTCGAATGATGGACTGTTTGAATCGGAGAAATATTTTGCGTCTAAGCTAAATCGAATGAAGCTTTGGTTCCAGCGGAACAAAAACACTTAAAATACTAGAAAAAACTTTGTATTTAGTTTTCCTATTTTGAAATTATACCGAATGTTTTTATTTTTGACGTATGTTAAAATAAAAATTGTCTTTGTACGATAATTAATTTTTTCACTGAAATTTACCTTAAACGTCCTTTATTACACAACCAGCCACTAGTCGGCGATAGCGTACAAACGTACAAACAATACCTTTAAAAATAAATGAAAAAGAATTTACAAAACAAAATAATTAAAATACAAAATATATGCACGCACCATTAAAGCCTAATTTGCTCGTAATTGTAAAACGAGGATAACGCAGTGCTGAAATCTAATTGGTCAAATATGACATCATTCATCGCCAGCTATTTTTGGTGGACACATCGTCGCGTAATTGGTAATTGCGCATGCGTAAGAAAAATGTCCGCCATTGTACTATCGTTGTTGTGTATTGAGTAATTTTTAAGGGTAGCAGACTTGATTTATGGCTGATACATAACGAATTTAAGTAATTACATCTACCTTGATTGGGCGCACAATACCTTATTTCGTCATGTCGTTTTCCAACGCAACCTTCGTTTACATCTTCACAAAAAGTCCATTGGCGGCTTTTCACAATTTGAACTTTGGTAGGTAAAAGAAGGGTCAAAAAATTATTACTTATTTATTAATACAATTTCCAATCGATTCATTTAAAGCGATATATTGAAAATGAAACTGTAAAAGCAGTGTAACTTGCGTGGGAGGGCAAAATCGAACCTCGAATTCGCAGCCAACAAAAGCACGTTGTTTTTCGTTCTGCCGAGGTTAAATTAAATAGAAATAATTAGAATTACATAAAAAAACATTGCATAATAGTTTTATAACCCTGAACCATTAAGTGATTTATTTTCAAATTAAATGAACAGCGACAATTTCAGCAAAGATTTGCTGTTAATCTTTGAATTTTGATTTCGGGGGTAAAAAAGATAAATAAATCGCAAAACTTTAACCCCGTGACAAATTTTAAAGTGAGTAATCTTTATATGAAATCTTTGAATGTAGTTGATTTCAACATTTAAAAAAAAAATTTTTAAAAAGTTTTTTCGTCTCCAAGGTTGAAGTAATTTATTAAGAAGAGGATAAAAAAGCAAAAATGGGTGCATTTTTGGACAAACCAAAAACTGACAAGTACAATGAACAAGGATCGGGCAATGGACTCAAATATTCACTCAGTAGCATGCAAGGATGGCGTATCGAAATGGAAGACGCCCACTGTGCTGTGCTTGGTTTACCTCAAGGACTTGAAGACTGGTCATTTTTTGCAGTTTTTGACGGACACGCAGGTGCTCGCGTATCGGCACATTGTGCTGAAAATCTTCTCGATTCGATCACACAAAGCGATGAGTTTCGTGCAAGTGCAAACAACTGTGACCTGTCAAGTAACGGCCAGACCAATGTGGACAACGTGAAGAAAGGTATTCGTGATGGATTTTTACGTTTGGACGAGAAAATGCGCTCGTTGATCAGTGGTGAAGACAAAAGTGGCTCGACGGCAGTGTGCTGTTTGATTTCTTCTCACCACATTTTCATTGCCAACTGCGGCGATTCGAGGGCAGTGTTGTCACGAGAGGCACAAGTCCGGTTCAGTACCTTAGACCACAAACCTATCAATCCCGTAGAGAAAGAACGCATTCAGAATGCCGGTGGCAGCGTTATGATACAACGAGTGAACGGTTCTCTGGCTGTTTCACGTGCGTTGGGTGATTTTGAATACAAACAAGTAGAGGGCAAAGGACCTTGTGAACAATTGGTATCCCCCGAGCCTGAAATTTTTGTTGAAAAGAGAGATAATGAATTGGATGAGTTTCTTATTTTGGCTTGCGATGGCGTATGGGACGTGATGTCCAATGAAGAATTGTGTGATTTTGTCAGATCCAGACTCTTAATTAGTGATAACTTGACAAACATCTGCAACGAAGTGATAGATACTTGTCTTTATAAGGTATAATTATTAATATTTTTATTTGTTTTTATTTTAATATGTTTTTAATTTTATAATAGGGAAGCAGAGACAACATGAGTATTGTACTAGTCACTTTTCCTGGAGCACCCAAAGTTTCAGACGAGGCGGTTAGAAAAGAAAAAGAATTAGAAAATTATTTGGAAAAAAAAATAACAGGTTGGGTTATTTACATAAAATTTTTTTTGCTGAAATATTTCAATCTCTTTCTTATTAGAAATATTGGAACAAGGGGATCAAGTTGAATTACTTCACGTAATGCAGATATTGTGTGAAGAAGAAATACCTGGTCTCCCTCCTGGTGGCGGATTAACTGCCAAGTATAAAAATTTCAGTAGTTTTATTTACATTTTTACTAACTAACTTTTTTTATAGGCGAAGTTTCATTGAATCAGTTTTTGATAAACTACGCCCGAAAACAGGTGACAATGTAAGTAAAATAACCTGTAAAAATGTTTAAAGATATTAATATTTGTTTTCTTTTAACAGGAAAATGGACATGGCAGCAGTTGGTAGCACATTTGATGGCATTGGCTGAAATAACTCATGTTGATTGCGCGTTAGTAACTGAAATTTGTAGGACTAATATAAACACAAGTGCTACATTTTTAAAATGTTTATAAAAAAAATATTAGATAACCATTTCTTGAATAATCTTACATGGTGGTATTTGGAGGTTATCTCAATAACAAAGGAATTTATTTTGCTCTCTTTGCTCCAGAAATTAAAATGGCACGCGGTTGAGAGCATTAAGGGTTTAATGGTTGTATGTCTAATGAAGAGTTATTTCTCTACTGCTTACTAAGACTATTAATAAAAAAAAAGGGGTTAAAAAAAAAAGACATGGGGGGAAAATGTTTATTTGTATATACATTAAATACAACCTGCAAAGACATTTTCTTGGCAGTTTTCTGTATGTAAAAAAAAAAAAAAAAATGGAAAAAATGGAAAAAAAAATCGCAGTGCATTTGTGTAGGTTAAATTGCTGTTGTTGCAGTTAATTTGACATCTGAAATTTTACGAATCCTGCACGTTAGTTACCAAAGTGTTATCTAAGTATCAATAAAGTATTTAGTTTGTGGATTTGGAATACAAATTTTTAATTTCTCAAAACAAGCTTCCAATAGCAATATATGCAGGTTTCTCCTTTTATTTGGATGTTTGTGCTAAAAGCGGCTTATTGTAACATAAGTTAGGTGTCAGGTTTTATAAACGTTTTATAGTAGCTTGTGCGTTCTTATAAATGGGATTGTTTTACAATTTACAGATGTGTATACTGCAAGAATTCGTTTTGCTTCCAGGTTCAAAAAGCATGAATTAGAAATTTTGGAAACTGCTTTACTCACTAAAAATTAGTGGTGATTACTGGTTACCCCTCTAAACTTAATAAAACGTGTTTGCAGCTGCCATTTTTAGTTAAATATTGTAATAAAATCCTCTTAAAAGAAAAAAAAATTGTAACGTTTAAAGCGATCATTCTGCTTTAAATAAAATTTAACGAATGTCAAGATAAGGTGTTAACTGTTGATGTTGACGAAACTGAGCTAATGACGTATTTAAAATCAAAATTTAATATTTTTGTTTTATACAAATACAATTATAACTATACAAGCACACGTGAAACAAAAGTGAAACCATTTACGTAATATTGCAAACAAATAAGAACGCTCTTAGCATATGTGATGAAATACAAATGTAAGTCATTTTAAGGATGGGTAAAGAAACAATAAAGGAATCACAGCAATTTTAACCACCATGATAAAAAAGGCAACATACAAAAAGCATGTGCACTTCCACAATGTTGCAATTTGGAAAATATAGCACCTTAGAGTGTTCAATTTGATTTATATGCATAACATTAAGGCAACTTGTGATTAATCCAGAAGTTGTGAATATTAACAGCATTTATATACCAATTTTTTCACTTTCTAAACGACTCAACGTGATCAATTTGGATCAATCATATACTAATATTTACTTCAAGGATCATCCTATTTTTTTTTAAATATATTTTATGGTAGAAGTTTTACAATAATAATTTTAAAACAAAATTCACATACTAAAAGTTTTTTTTCAAATAAAATTCCTGACTATATTTTCATTATTTTATAGAAATACTGTATTAAAAATTTTTTGCAAGACAACTAATATTTACATATTTCATACATTCGCATTTCAACAACCACACACTAAATCACCTGATTCTTTTATCACATGATTAGAAAATTGATAATTATTTTTTTGTTCCAACTGATAAACTAAATTTGATCTGATGAACTATGGTAGTTATACTGTCTCAATAGTATTTCTAAGTACAACAATTTTTTTTTACCTGACTAGGACATTGCCAAGGTGTTTTAAACCAAGTAAATGACTCATACTTCTGCTCCCAAATCCTGAATACCACCTTCAGCAATTGGCACATATTTATCACCAATTTTCACCAGAACGATCGTCCTGTCCACATGAGAGCGCCGCCATATGTCTCTGTGGCATGGAACCCACCTATGCACTATGGATCCCTCCATACCTTTTTCAGGATGCCAATCCCGCCAATGATTTTTACCTCCTCTTAGTCTCATGTTCTCATCAGGCCACTGGACGTCTATTCGTCTCCCAAGATTGATGGTGTCATAAATCTGATTTGTATCAATTATCTGTAAATAAAGACACGGCATTAATGAAGAAAGGTTGTAACAGGTCGTGAACACATCAACTATTGAATAAATAAACAGACAAATTACCCGAACTCTCTGCATGACTAATTCTTTGGATGAGGCATTTTTTGAACTTAAACCATCTCCCGGTATAAGGCCAGCTAGACTCGTTAACGTCGAACTACTAGGCTTTCCAGCAGAACTTACATTGGAAATCAAGCTGCCTCGATTGGGTAAACGGCCCATACTGCTACTATTCACTCGTCCCATGCTGCCCCCTATTTGAGCACTATCACCTGATTGACTGGAAGATGTATTGTGACCGCTGTATTGAGTAGTGTAAGCTGTAAGACATCAAAATAAATACAAAATTCGTATCAAAAATAAATTTCATAATAAACTACTTGTAATGCATGGGACGGTAGAAGATACGGCATCAGGCGATGTGACACCAGCTTCTTCTTGCGGTATTGACCCACCGCTAGAACATCCCTCTCCACAACGTCTCCGTAACCTGAAGAAAACATTGAGTATCAAGAACAAATCTAAAATGACCACTATAGGAACATCACCTTCTCCAAACTCTTAAAACAGTTTGCTTGATGGCATCGAAACTCATGGGACCACCAACTATACTACAAAGTTGTTCATGAGTATCGGCGTATGATGTAGTTAATGGTGATACATAAATAGGGTAACCAATAGGTTGATCACAGGAAGAGTTGATCAAATTTCTTAATGCCTGTTTGGCATTTTGAATAGAGCCCCTTTCGGGGTTTCGATTACGTAAATAAACAAGTTCTTGTTGTTGTCCGGCCCACAGTCCTCGAACACATTCGCGGTTTACTTTGATCACACGGAAACTCAGGTAACGTTTATTGAGCATTATGATCTTATATTCATCGGACCCATCATCAAAAACATGTCTGAGCGCAAGAAGAGAAGGCATGCCAGAAAGAACAGCATTTCGCCAAGCTGGATCCCCTTCATGGGAGATGACTAAATTCTGTTCATACGCCGTGATTGAGTCGTATAAATTTTGTGGGTATTCATATTCTTCTGCAGACATAAAATGATCTTGATGAAGCTTTAATGACATGCGAACTCCTGGCGCAACAACTCTACGTAGAAGTTCAACGTCCGAAAAAACCCATTCGTCACGAAGCGATGTAATTCGAAAATCTCCTTTAAATAGAGCATGCAACCCGTAAAGGAAAAAATCCACACTTGAGTACGCATTGTGTGATGCTGTTCCCAAAGCTCTTCTACCAAGAAGACTCAAAGCAAAACACAAAGATACTAAAGCGGAATCTCGACTACAATCGACGGTCTGGAAATGAAGTTCATTGAAGTACATGAAATTTGGGGTTAATTATATCACATTACTTTATCGCGTCTGCCGGCACAATATTGAATCCAGTGCAAATAAACATTAGTGAAGCTATTGCGGGAAATGCCTGAAGCTCTGAAATCGTAATCCTCATCAATATTCATATTGAACACAGGATCCAAATCGACAAAATTTTTGTCATGAGTTGCTTTTAAAGCATCTTGTATACTTGCAGAAGAAAGCCATTCTTCCAATTTTGGTGATCTCACCGTGTAATATATAATACTCTGTGTAGAATTATATTTTTAAGTGTCATATCTATTATTAGTAATTTAAATCATACCTTTACGTAGTATGTAATGAGCAATTTGCGAAGATCAAACACTTGCAGCATGGAAGCAGCGCTGTTATCAGTTATACTGTAACCTTCCAAAACATATTTGGTGGCTGTCACTTCCCAAGCCAACCACCGTTGGTTAAATGCAGCATTCATCGATAACATGTGTGGTAAATGACCTGGTTCACAACAACAACAACCTTCATCTTCTTCAACACCTTCACTAATAGCTTCAACTTCTCTTTGTTGACAGTACGTTCCTAAAAATTTAAAATTAATTAATTAATTTAAAAACACCTCTAGTAAGTTGCCAACTATACCTCGGAATTCCAGTCCTCTCATCTGGAATGTCACCAAACCATTGCCCATTTCAATGATATGTATAAGGCAATTGAGGTAATCGGATGCTAAGACAAAGCAATCTCCTTGTGCAACACTTCCCCAACGACCCATGAGCAAATCTCCGCACAAACTGTGCTGTAAAGAACGGGTAAGGTGCTCATAAAATATAGAATTTAAGTTGTTGTCATCTGAACCAGGATTCCGTTCTAGATGCATAGCAAGTCTAGTGTTGGAATGATCCACTCGTTTAGTGCTAAATAATCAATAAAATCAATAAAACTATAATCACAAATAGAATTTCAAATGTACTTGTAATCACGTTCCCAAAATTTTATAGGGCGAACATAAGAAGTAATAAAAATTGCACTTCCAAGAACAGGATTTAAGGGAGTTGAAAGAAATGCCGAAATTGCAGCTTGAACAAATAACATTGCAGAATCTATCGGTAGAGTGAAGGTACAAATATTTGTATACCACACATCAACAAGAATGAAATCTACGAAATGAAAAGGATACGAGGCACACTGAATGGTTGTGCAAAGGCGTGAAAGGCAGAGCCCCACGTAATTTGCCAAGGAGCGATGTAAGTAATAATAAAACGTACTTTAAGGATGAATTCATGTAACTAGCAAACAATAAATATTAAGGTAACTCTCAATAAATTTAATATAAAAAAGTACTAACCTTTGCAAGCAATATACTCATTATAAAATAATCTACCACAAATGATTCGGAAGAACCTTTGTAATCAAAATTAAAAAAAAAATAGGTAAAAATAAGCACCAAATATTGACGCGTTGTGTCAGAAAAACTGTTTCGTAGGCACTTCATGCTGCAGATCGCGAGCACGACTGATCCTCCACTGTTAATAATGTGAAATGAATGTTTAGCATTGGAACGAAAACCACTTATTAGAAAACTTACTAGACGCCAAATTTTTTCGCAACATGTGAATAATCTTTGGTTAAGGCACTGAGGAAAACTAATGGGTACATTATATTTCGTTCCACAAACCACAGCCAAATAAACATCTTCTCAAACCACATAATTTTTGCAGCATCTGGTATTAATTATTACAACATTAAAACTGTAACTTACGAAACTTTCAGTAAACGAAACCTTTAGCTTCAAACTGCCTGTATTCATGGGGTCGCAAAATTGGATGAGAACAACATAACCAGGGAAGCTGTTTACGTAATTGAGGGATAATGTAGTGAATTATGATTCCAAGCGTAGCCGTAATAATGTACAACACAAGACTTAAAGCCGGCTGTTGACGACATAATAAATTTTAAAAGTGGAAAAATTGTTTATTAAAAACCTAGAATTTACCTGAAGCACAGCAAACACAGTACTTATATGAACGGCAAAAACTAAAATGCCAATCAAAGGACATATAATTAAATCAGATCTTAACCTATCGTTCTGAAAAAAACATTAAAAATGGTATTGTATCAGTCTTATTTTAAATTAAGATTCTATTCGTACCACTGTTATACGTAATTTTTCCGGTAAGGGGTCTATTAAGTCACCGTCAGTTTTCCCTTGCTTTTGGTCTTCCTCAGGGCGCAATTCATTACGAATGATTGCCCACAAAACAGTAGCATCACTCGAATAACGACTTAAGTGGTAGCAAAAAGGAACAAGCATTCCACAAAATAATGAAAACTTTACATTATGCCACGTCGTGTCTGATTCAGACAAAGCACCCCATGCTAAACCAAAGAGAATAGCTACGAAAACAATACTTCTCACAGCACAATAAATTGAAGACGTTAAAGAAGTGGTGGCTGTAAAAGACAAAAATTTTCAAAATATTTTCACTGATAAAATAAAATATTACCATTGCCACCAAATATATGTATTTCTATTTGTTCCAATAAGTACATTGCAAATGTATTAATTTGGGGTAATAGTCCTAAGCTAAATGTAATTGGAAAACAGAGAATAAAAACTGAAACGGAATACAACACAAATGAATGACTAATATTTTTCCTTCGTTGTATTATTTTACCAATTAACAGATCTCTTGCAAATAAAAGCAATTTGTGATCTGTGAAGTACAATCCATAGAGGGTGAAAGTTGTTTGGTACATCTTATTTTCAATAGTAGATTGCAAAATTAAAACCAACACACAACAAATACAGAAGTAAACTGGACGGCTGTATGTTATAATTCGATTAAAACCCTGAAAAAAATATAATAACTTTATATAACCTGACTTTCATGAGTGATAGTTTTTAAACTGACGTGTGTTGGTGATGCTGCATCTGGTTGAACACTCTGAAAATAATATCAAAATTGCAATCCTTTTTTTACTACAAAAACGTTAGGGGTTACAGTACTTACTTTTAGTAAAGAATATTGACAACTTGCAATTACAACACAAAAGACAAAGATCCAAAAATCCTGAAAAAACTCAGCATTAAGGAGTAATGCTCCAAGAACAGCAACAAGCATCGCCAAAATTACAGATAACACATTTTCTAACACTCCAATATTTCTAAAGGATAATAAAGCAAATCATTAGTTTAACGTTTTAAACAAATTCAAGCCAACTTACCTGTCTAACAAAGCTAACAACTGCAATCTATCAAAGTGGATCTTAACAAACTTGCATGGAATGATCCAAAACTTATAGTATTGTTTGGGTTTGTGAAGTCTATCATCAAGAAATTTCAATTTGTTGCTAGAACTCAAATCATTGTCGTTTCCTCCTTGTAAACTCGTTGCTTGCGAAATAGGTACTTCATTAGGACTAACAACTGTAGTAGCCATAGAACTTCGATCGAGGAGCCGATCGACATTACGTTCTACAGTTCGATCTAAAAGCTGATTAGCAAACAACATAAAAGGACTTCGCTCCCGCACAGGAATCCCGCATCTATTTACAAGAATATTTGGTTCGGCTCGCATATTTAAACTCGAACAATCTAAACTTCCAATTTCACAAGGATCACTGTAAGGAGGATGCAAAACTGTTGCAGGACTGTCTAAAATAGCTGTTGAGTCGGAGGTAGATGAGTATTGAGAACAATTATCCCTAAAGGGTAGTATATGATTACATATTTTTGCGTTTAAATAAAGTTAAATATATACCACTCTTGATCATGGTTATTCATAAATCCTAATAACTTGTTTTGGGGTACAGGAACTAGGCCAGATGCGGTTCCACTACTATTTTCGTCAAATGTGTAGGTTAACCAATTTCCTTGAGAAAATTCCCAGTAAAATGAGTTTCATTTGCATAATAACAATGATAAATATCTTTACCATATTCGTCTTGAAAACAATGCACAGCCCCGGGTGTAGTATCATTATGTGAATTGGCTAAATGCGTTCTTGGACCAGATAAAACAGACGACAGCACCGACAGCGGAGGACCCGTATCGTGTTGACATTTTGACGACTTGTGTTTTTTCCGACTATTTAGAATTACACAATATTCATTCTCGTTTCTAACATAAAATATTCATATAAAAATATACTTCGAGTCATTCGAATTCACTCTGTAAATTGATCCAGGAAGTAGCGATGAAAGTTCTGTAGTCCGGTTTGAAAACTCTCCATTGGCAACGCCACCTAGTCGATGTCGTCGTCTTCTAGCTGCAATTTTTCTTCTTTTCGTTGTTGGAATAACTGCAAATATAAATAATTAAATTCAGATAACAACGTATTCGCCAGTAACTGCAACTAATCTACAAAAAAAAGCATATAACCTTCATTGTTACCATCTCCATCTTTTTCAGAAGTTGATTCCTTTTCAGGACTTATTTCTATTTTTCCTAATATTAAGCAGGAAATATTTCCAGCTCGATTATCGTGTTCCGTTATAATGCAAGCAAATCAATGATTAGCGCAAATCAAAAACTAATATTTACGTTTCATGTCGATTTCCCTTTTTAGTTTACGAAGCTCCCGTTCACATTCCACTGGATCAGACGTATAAAGAATTTCAATTAATCGTTTACTCAATATTCCTGGATTGTTAAGATCTCCATGAGATAAACTATTAGCAGAATGAGAAGGTGACGGATTCTCTTCATTTTCTTTATTAAAAGTAACGTGATATACATCGTTTCATTTTTAACCTAAAACTCAAAATACCTTCAGAAGTTGATGAATGTTGTTGGACGGGTCTGCGTTTTGGAATTGCTCCTTGCGAAGATGTTGCCACACTGTAATCAGGCGATGACAAACGTCTACCACCCGACGCTAATCGATGACTAAATTCAGGCTCACCGTCCAAAGTAGTACTACTTTTTGTGTCCTCGGAAGAGACATCTATGGAATCAGCTTTAAAATGCAAATTAAAAAAATTAAAAGTTGAAATTATGTAAATCTTAATTAGTTATATTAACCAGATGAATCTGAATTTGTGTCAGGACTAAATAACCAATCTAATCCTAACAAACTTCCTATAGACTGTTGCTGCTCCTCTCGCCTCGTCGATTGTTTCCCGCTACTAGTTGACGCTATGGGGTGCGGTTCCTGTTTTTCTTTTTGTTCGGCAGGATTCGTTCTTACTACGTTCGACTTCAACGTTAACGTAGAGCTGCCATCGCTATCAACCTGTGAGGAAGACGTGGTTTCACTTTGCCCGGCAGAACCACTTTCACTTAAACTGGATTTACTGCCCGAAACTTGAGCACTCACTGCGAGTAAACATCTCGGCTTAGCTACTGCTTCTATCTCCAAAGGTCGCAAATCGCTGTTCTTTCTGGCCCTTGTATCATTTGTAGTCACTGACTTTTCCTGACATTCAACTGGAATATCATTATCTTGTTTTACGTTACACATTTCCTCATTAACGTTCATTCGTTCACTGTTCTTTCGGTCTGGAAAATATTTTTCGAATGAATTTTTAAAAGTATTATCAAGCGAATGACTGCTTAATGATGTAGCTGCTGCAGAATGGAAAGCTTTGAGTTGTAAATCATCTCCTGAGCCTCTGTCATTTGGTGATTCTAGCGACTGATGCCTTGCTAATTGAGGTGTGTGTATACGATCATCTAGTGTGTTCCTATCGGATAAGTTTTCTGTCCTTTCACTAACCCCTGATTGGAATTCATCTGTTTGTTCGGCTATTGGTTTAATGTCTTCACTAAAACTGGATCGAAGAAAAAAATCATAGCTGCGACCACTTCGGGATTTGCTATGGGCACTGATTCCTTCTAAGCTAACTGGATGGGAAGGTGGGGGTGCGGATGAAGGTACAGGGGCACAAGTTTCAAGAGCGCTACGTGTTCTTCTCACAACCCGTTTATCACGATCACTGTGTCTGTTCTTTGAATGACCAAGTCGAACTCTAGCATCCAATTCTTCAAGTGGAAAGCCTAATTCTAAAGAGCCGGTAGCTTTGAGAACGTCGGAGGAGCTACTCGGTAAACTGCAAGCCAAATTGGACATGTTCGAAAAACGGCTACCAGGGACACTTGCACTCATTGATGAAGTGGCGATTGAGTCACCAGATTGATGAGATTCCACAGATTGGCCGTTAGATTTTTGTTTTTCTTGTGCATCTGGATCAAACAAAACGTGAGTAACAATAATGGGCTACTTTTTTTAAAAATTATGTACCTAAAAATATATGATGATCTTTTGAAGAATGCGGTTTAGAAAAAGACGTTTCCATTACAATAACATCTTCCAAATTAACCCCGTTTTCACTTTTGCTCACAATTGCTCCTTCTGAATAGATAAAAAAAACTTTATTGAATCTTTTATTACAAAAAATTTTTAATTTCTCCACCTCCTAATTTTGGAGGGTCCATCGTAGTAATAATTTTATCAGCCCTCTGAATATTAATCTTGTCAACAATTGGTTTGACTGCAGTATCCTCGGAACTCCCAGAACTATTATTACGGTGTACATCAACTTTTAAATCTATAATAACAAAATAAATTTTACTTTCTTTACGTAAACTAACTTGATAATAAAATGAATACCAATTGTGCTACTCCTTGGTTTCGAATCGACACCATCCATGCCCATTTTATTAATTAATTCCATAGAATCTATGTACTGTATTGAATCCTTATGACTTAATGCATCCGTAATGGAATTACGTGAACTACATTGCACGGGTGGTGTGTTTGATGATTTTAATTCCGTCATTTCGATACCTGTCTCCCTGCAACATATTTACATTATATTGGCGTTTTTAAACAAATCTGAAGAAACCTACCTTTTATTGCGACTGAAAGAACTTTCACTACTATCTTTGCTGCCCTCCGTCATTAAACTCGTATCACTTGACACCTGAATGCATTCGCTCGTATCGAACATGAGATGCATGCGGTAGTTGATAGTTTTGATGGTAATGAAAAATATGCCTACTGTGACTGTATAAAAGGTCCAAATGAAAGGCGACGGGGTAAAGTACTAGAGTACAAAAATAGATAATTTAGTTTGTTTTGTTTATCAACTGAGCCCCTATTAAATGAAAAAGGTAAGCGAGTCATGAGAAAATTATTCTGCCATGTCATCTCACCTTTTCACCCCTGGTTTAACCAGGTAAAATAATTTTATTTATTCTGTTAACTTACCAGGTATAAAGTGAAGGGAAAACATAATAAAAATAAAAACACGTAGAGATGAATTGTATTGCATAAGGTTTTTTGATGAGGATCGTAAAACCAACCACCAGTGATCGAAGCCCACACACCTTGTCGCAATATTTCAAGGGTCTGAGAACCCATGTTATGGAATAATTTTTAAGTTGTCAATAAAACCATTTTGCAACTGCAAACCACAACCCTGCTTTATAATATTATCGCGTTCGGTGAATCGCTACATTTCATGTCGACCCACTGCAGCCATGTTGAGACCAGTTTGTAGTAATGAACTCTCGCATTGCACGTGAGAAGTTTCATTTGATTGGGATTCGTGAGTGCGTCTAATTTTAGCGTTTCACTAATCAATGACGGATGAATGTTACGATAAATTGTGACGTCATTGAGAAAGGGGAACTGCATATTTAACCTCGGAGTTCTGATAACGGAATGGTAAATGATAGTTTTAATGTCTTGTAATGATACACAATCACACCTTAAAAAATTTATTATTAATATTCTAGGTAATTTACAAAAAACTTGATGTCAGTTATTGTTTCTCAAATTTGTACCTCTACGGAGGCAGAATGGGATTAGCCAATGAAAAGACTCGACACACCCTGTTTTGGTTGAAGGTCAAAGTACCAAAAATGGCGGACCATCGTTGTGTTTGGTGAGTGCTGTCGAGGTAGGCCTTTTTTTCCTCGGGAACGAATCAAATAATGGGTGATTTAGATGAGAAAACAATTTTAAGATTCGTTGATGAAACTGGACTTTTGATTTCTAATTGCAAGTGGATGACACGGAATTAATTGGATGCATGAGAAATAGCAATGCAT
Organism: Pachymerium ferrugineum; assembly: GCA_034686365.1. NCBI lineage: Eukaryota > Metazoa > Arthropoda > Chilopoda > Geophilomorpha > Geophilidae > Pachymerium > Pachymerium ferrugineum. Next base: position 125,101 of record JAQGAS010000046.1, read on the forward strand.
GCGAATGAATTGGAAGGTGCCTGCTGCAGGCTTCCTTCGCTGGCCAACATTCCCGAGTCCACCGGTGTAGCCCACCTGGATCTTGGGGAAGACGTTTCGATCGGATTTTACAGATGCCTACTCTAGTTTCCCCGTCCATGGAACCCATCAAAGCCGCATTACGGGGAGAGAATGGCCGTGAAGACAGCAAAAAGGTGCTGTGGACAGCCATTTACGACTACGAAACCCAAGTCGAGGACGAACTCAGCCTTCGGCGTGGAGAAGTGGTGGAAGTGCTGTCCAAAGACTCAAAAATCTCAGGGGACGAAGGTTGGTGGACGGGTAAGATCAACGACAAGGTGGGCATCTTTCCGGCCAACTTTGTCACACAACAAGACGTAAACCATGTATCACCCGTTGGAAATGACGATCGACCGTTCGAAATTAAATTCTACGATTTGAAATTGGAAGAAGTGATTGGCGTGGGCGGATTCGGTAAAGTATACCGTGGATATTGGCGAGGTCAAGAAGTGGCCGTCAAAGCCGCCAGGCAAGACCCCGACGAAGATATCAGCGTCACCGTTGAAAATGTGCGTCAAGAAGCGAAACTTTTTTGGCTACTCAATCACCCTAATATTGTGACACTCAAGGGTGTGTGTCTAGAAGAGCCTAATCTATGTCTTGTCATGGAATATGCCAGAGGTGGATCCCTCAATCGAGTGCTTCAAGGTCGGAAAATACCGCCAGACGTGCTTGTGGATTGGGCCATTCAAATCGCTAGAGGAATGAATTACCTTCATAAAGAGGCGCCCATTTCATTAATTCATCGAGATCTCAAGTCTAGTAATGGTAAGATATCACTTATTTATTCCAACGTGCTTGCAACTGTCAAATACTTTTTTTCTTCTTATTTATTTATCATTTTCAAATTTATGGTTCAGGTTGAAGGAGAGGAAAAGAGACGCTTTGCTTTTGTTAATATCCGGATTTCCTGTTTTCACTGTGTTGTATATATTTAAATTTTTCAACTAACTGTTTTTACAGGTATTGTATTGAAAGCTTGTAAAAAATTGAACAAAATGCCCTTGACATTTTTATTTTCTTCATAAACCTGCCCCTTAACAAAGTTACGATTGGGGTAACCTTCAAAATGATAAGAAGGTAACGACAAAAAGTGACCAAATTTGGGGGTTTGGGGGTTTAATTGCGAGTTATACATACATCAAGTGTCCGTTTTATGTTCTTCTTTGGGCAACTTCAAATTGGCAATGTTTCATCTTTTTTTTTTTAATTTCTTTTTTTGGAAGTTCAGGTAGCGAAGGTGTGATAAAAACTAGTTAATCCGCTTCATTTGGATTCGACTCAAAATTATTCAGCTGAGGCAAACCCCCAGTTGAAAGTGAAATGAGAGACGTGCCATAAATTAATTAATGCACACAGTTAATAACATGTTTCCATTATTTTTTTATTCAAATTTTCTTTAGGCGAGTGTCCCAATAACCCTTTGAGAAAAATTGTTTCATCAAGGCGCCAGCATTTCTGGGAAAAGTGTTCCCAATATCAGGTTATTGATCCCAGCAAAGTAATTCCGAATTTTCCACCATTTTGCCTTTTGTCGATAGATGTCTTTCAAAGTGTCCATCTTATTTAGTTTTTCATGGTAAACGTCAGAATGTTTTATAGTAACTGTCAAATGATATCGAAGACCGTGGAATCTTATTGCAACTTGTTTTTTTTTAAATGTCAACAGGTGTCAGTTTGCGTTCTTTTCGTGAAGGATTTAAAATTATTGGAAGTGAGTTTGTTGTTATTGCAGGTGTGGGAAAGTTTGGTGGTAAAAAAACATTATGGTGGTTTTGCTCTTCTGATTCTTCCTCCTTACTTAAATGCTCCCTTCTCTCTTATCCCCTCATCTATGTTCCTCCTCTCTACTCAGTCAAGGCCATTTTGGTCATTGAAAATGCTGTCAGTCAAGTCACTTATGCAGGTGCCTCTCTTTTGGATTCTGTTTTCTTCTTTTTGGGATTTAAAATCTAGAGAATATTAAAGACGCGGAGATGTATCAGTACGAAACTTACATTGGGCGGTAGTGAGTGTTACGGTGTGAGTTATGGTTATAATATAAAAAATATCGTAAGAATTTGCTGCTTTCATAAATTCGTTATGGTTATAATTATGATAAGAGGTTCACATTGATGTAACGTAAAAATGTGGGAGCGTAATCCTAGTTGGTAAACTGTTGCAAAGTTGCTTTTACGTACACAGGTAGGAAAATCTAATACGTATAGCTGCCAACTCAAGCGCCGTTGTTTTGTAAACACGGACTATGTTTAGCTGCAGAACGGTACCCAATTTTAAGTTACGATAACGTACAAGTCGAACTTCTAGCCATGTCGCTTACTAACTAACCACACGAACATTTTCCTTTTGTTGTTCAAGGTAATATTTGCTGGAATAAATGTTTCGTTCTGCCAAAGTGAAGGAAATAAAGTGGCAGCCATTTGCATCCTTTTATTTCAAAGAACTCGTTCGCTGATTCGCTGTTCTTACTTTATAGTTGCGATCTTAAATTCAGTGGGCACCTTAAGTTTATACGTAATTATGAAGTTAAAATCATGATAAGCCCTACTTGCAACATTTTCTATATTCGAGGGTATGCAATGAAATGTTTGGGTGAATCTTCTTGCGTCGGAAAATGGTAATACATTATCGTCATTTTTTTACTCTTATTGAATAATTCATTAGACCCAAAAAATATGTTTGAATTTGTTTCACACGGCCGTCTTATAGCATTAACCCATTTGGTATCAACATTGTGGACAGCATTAACCCAGAAAGTAAAATAAAATAGTCAATTCTAACCCCTCATTATGAACCCATTTGTGAGGTCGTTTTCATTTCGCATGAATTATGAATAAATCAAGAACAAAGACTCGATTCAGGTATCGAGAGGTAGATAAGTTGTCTGAGAAATATCCTGTTATTAAAATTTGCGAGAGCTGCAGCTGGTTTTTTTTTTTTTTTTCGTCTTGAAGTACAGAGGAAAAGTAATGAGGACACGACACTATAGAACTCATCAGTCAGTCAGTCACTCTACTTTCGTCCTCTCTCGAGGAATCATGGCTCAATGGTTGCTGCCTTTTTCAACGTTCTTTCCCTCGCCTTTTGTTTCGCTGGTTTGCCAATAGCAGTGAATTATCTTCATTTTCCTGAATGCAGGGAAAGCATGATGGGGTTTTATGGAGGGGAAAAAGTATTTTTTTCGTTGCTTTGTTTGGGGGATGTCAAAATGTTACGAAAGATTTGTAAATTGAAAATTTATCACGCAATGGAATCCGCCACGAAAGTTTAATGGAGTTCAACCAAAACAGTTTGTTGGCCTATTTTAAAAAATTCAAAGTATTTTGAGTTTTGCAAGTTTTATCTAACAGGAAAAATTTCGTTGTTTGTGTGGGGTAAAACAGAAGCTTTACTAGAATGTGAGTATGTAACAAGAAACTTGCAACGTGATAGTTTAACCATCTGTGCCTCTTGCACACTTTTATGCGAAAGGTTGACGCACTCCAATTTTGAAGATTGTTATATTCAACGAGTTTGAATAAAAATTTATTTCATTCCTTTTCAAGAAAACATCTTTCACAACCTAATTTCACGCTTCATCTACACTGCGACTATAAATAAAAAAATTTCGCGTGTCTTTTTCTTTTTCGCTTTCACACTTATTTTCAATTCTCCACGCAGTCAGTCTTCGGTCTACCGAGCCAATTGCCGTGTAAATCGAATTAATATGATCGATATAAACGCCTATCAAAACAGAAACCTTGTGGCCATGAGGTCGAAAAATTTTTTTTTCTATGTGGAAGTTTATTATTTCGTGCGAATCTGATGCTGGTTTCCTCCACCCACTAAATCCCATGATGCTCCTATCGATGTGCTTAGTGGATCCATGCACTTGATGCTCGTGTATAATAAAAGGGAAGATGGGAAATACTTAACATAAAAACAAGAAATGTCTGCAAACCAATTTCAAAATGTTTCAGGAAATTAAAGTGAAACGTGTCTTAAGACTCGTGTAATGAAAATACAAACTTGGAAGTGTAAATAAAAGAATTTCATGACATTTATTAGCGCACGTGTGCTGGAGAAAATTACCTCTCCACTAATGAGCAGTTAATACGATTTGAGGTCAGAACAATACTTTTTTTAACCTTTCATTTTCTCATTCTGATCTATCTGCTTGATGTTATTACAGCAAGTGCTCCTCTAATGATTACCCGCTGCCCCAGAAAAGACATTGAGGGTCAAAGGACTTTGCAATTACACCTATACGCTCTGTTGGGTCGATCCCTCAGTAATTTGTGTGGCCGTAAGTTTTTGTGCACTGCTGTTTCCAGTCCATTCAGTTTGTGAAGTGCAACTTGTCTTCCTTTTAACCTCTCTTGAAGCATCATGATTCTCATCTCTAGCTGTAATTCAAATATACATGACACTTGAAAGAAGAGAGGGAAATATTTCGCACATTCCTAAGAGGCCATTTACTTTCTGCATGTAAATAGGAAATTTAACCTTGACAGTGAAACATTTTTCAAAGTTTTGTCGATTTGAGTGTAAAAATATTTTCTCTCGCAGTTGTGTCAAGTGTTTTGCTAATGATACACCATTGGAGCTGTTATTATGAGGCCTTTGGAATTTAATAGGGAGAGTTGTGAGAGAGTTCTCTCCTGCAGAGTATTATGTTGTGTGGACAGGAGTTGCACTCTGTTGGTTCTTGTAACATATGTCGCATACGTGGAATTCCTCTTCGTCTTGGCTATTGTATGCAGTGTCTAGTATTTAGTTAGACTTTAATCGCGTAAACAACATTCCTCTTTGTGTAATGTCCAAATGATTTGTAGAAATTGAGACGGTGTGTAATAAAAATTTTATATTGTGGTTTTGGTATGTAATTTAAGCTATAATGGGATTATAATTATGAAAGGGTTTTTATTCCTTTTGAATGTCATTTTACTCCCTAAAGTCTTTTTTATTAGTTAATTAGAAGGTCGACTAATCCGTTGGGAGAATGAAATATGCACAAGATTTTTAAAACTCTGTGAATAATCAATATTTAATTCAATAGAGAGAAAGGTGTCTTCAAACATTTTTTTACTCAAAATTTTATGTTTTTTTTTTATATTGTAGTTTTGCTCAGTGAACCAATGGAAAACGACGACCTCTGCAATAAGACCCTTAAAATCACCGATTTTGGTCTTGCAAGGGAAGTGTACAAAACGACGCGAATGTCCGCGGCAGGGACTTATGCTTGGATGGCCCCAGAAGTAATCAAATCCTCCACTTTCTCCAAGAGCAGCGATGTTTGGAGGTAATTTTTTTCTTCTGAGCTATGCATCATTGAGAAAACCCTTTACAAAAACAGGATTGAAATCGATATCCCCACCACTAAATTACGTTTTTTTGTTGTCTTTTAATTTCACGCATAAAATTACTTCGAATTATTATCATATACTGTGGAAGAGAGAAAAAAAAACATTGGAAGTTTTTGCATTTATAAATAACCAGCTTCCTTTTGGTGGATTAAATTACTGTACGTGCAAATATTTTTTTTTGCACTTGGAAGGAAATGTTTTGACTGGTACAAATTGAGTGCGTTGTGAAATGTTCAAAAAAATATTTTATTTGTATCGGCAATTAGTTTGTACATTGAAGGGAATTGAAGTTGATGAGACGAATAGTGAGTGCAGTGACCCCCTGGGTTTAAAAAATATTTTTTCCTTCTATTCTTCCTTCGGGTTTTCAAAACTCTTCAATCTAATTACATCAAATTACGTAGGGCTATCAAAAGAATCGTTGTCTTATCGTTTAAAACCGGTACAATTTTCTCTCCTGTTTTGTTTTTGTTGCCATTAATTTTTCACATTTTCCCCCCTTTGGTTTAATTTACATTAGAAATGAGATATTTTTTACTCGTAAATTTAATTTCGTCATTAGTTATCTCTACACTTTTGATATTATTATCTGAGGATGTGATGACATTAGAAATATTATCCGGTGATATAATTTTGTTTTTAAAGAAAAATGATTTTATTTAACAAATGATAAAATATGTTTGGCATGTGTATTCACGAATTATTTTTTTTTTTTAGAATTTTTAAAATAAATTTATTTAAGTGTTACTAAGGTAGATTACAGTTTTAAATTCTTTTTTATCAGCTTTTGGGGTCACGTTAGATAAAGGAAATAGTTTCAGGTGTAAGGACCATTTTTTTTGTTTATAAGAATGACATTGTATCGTTAGAGAATCGTTATCATTAGTTGTAATCAGAAAAATAGTTTACGATTTCTGTTGTCTTTCCCATTTAGCGATAAAAAAATTGATTTTCTAAGTTAAGATTTGAAAGAGAAGTTTATCTATTTGTGTCAATTCGTTTCAGAGATTGTGATAAATTATAATACAATAGACACTTTGCGCATTTCGTACGCAAACCCAAAACGAAACGCAAAACCAAAACGAAACGCAAAACGAAAAAGAAAAACTTAAAATTTGCGTATTGCGTTTTGACAGATTGCGGTGTTTATGTA
>JAQGAS010000047.1:0-131306 GCA_034686365.1 Pachymerium ferrugineum
TTAGCCAATCACAGCTTGACTTTAACAACTAAAGTCCAGTATAATTAGTTTAAATTTCACTTTAAAATTATAAATTTAAAAAAAAAAAATTTTTGAGAGAAATACAAAGCAAGCAACAAAAGATCGGTTCTTTGATTTTCAAAAACATAGATACACTATGGCCTTGGCCTGTGATAGGCCACTTTAAATGACTGGCAGAAGCCCTAATTAGATTATGAGTCTTTCTCATCTGGCAAATGTCCTGCATGAAGTTTTTAAAAACGTGTATCACTTGTGAATCAAGTACTTAGTTAATTTTGAAACGTTAAATATTACTTTTACAACAAGTAAAATAAGAATAATTTGTTCTGGGTTACCATTGCTTGAACCTTGATTTATGGAGGTGTTGCAAACATTGCCAATCAATATTAGAATTTATTTGGTTTAGTTGAAGTAATGAAAACATTGTTATCAAGGTTTTAAAGGGACACTCAACCCCTGAGCCAAGTTGAATTTCATAAAAGATTGCAATCGTCTACTCACGTGTTCAATTATTTTTTTAATTTTGAACCGTAATTTAGTTTAATAACGAAAACGTTTCATCACGTGATCTAAACCAACCAATGGGATCAATTGTTCTGGTCTGGCTAAGTCACAGAAAATACTACTCTAGGTTTAGCTGACAAAACAAGACAAAACCATTTTTTAGAATGAAAGTGGATTGCAAAAAATTTGAAATAGTCAATGATTTAAATTTAGTTAAAAAGTTGAAGTCAAGTCTTAGATTGGGTTGAACTGACTTGTTGACTAGAGAATTATCTTCATTTCTGTCCTGATTTATCTTGTCTTTATAAGGTTGGAAGGAAGTTTGCTATTTCTACAAGAAATTTTAACCACTTGCTGTCTATTAGTAAAATTCGAAGGAAATAGTTGAAATTTTATGAATAAATGAGTTCCAATTTCAATTTTTTTGTTTACCCTGTATGATGAACTCCATTGGACTAGTCGTAACGGAGAAGAAGTCTGATCTTTTAGAGCAATGCAAAAACCTAATGATGACCGAGAATTTTTATTAGGTACTTCAGGTACTTCAGTGATGTTAGGTCTAAAATATGAAGTAATATACTCGATACTATAGTCGTACTATCGGTTGGCGGTAACACTACTTCGTATTAAGCAGCTTAGATAATGAGATAGTTTAGTCTACACACATTGCGTGATTCTATTTTTGCTATTAGATTACGATGTCACCCAAATAAAATGTACAAATTAGAACTTATGTACTTTACAAGATGTAAATTGTTGTAAAGATGATTTTATTGTGCAGTAGCTTATAATATAATTATTTATGTAATTTCTTATTAAGGAATGCAAAAACAATGTTATTAAAAAATTCTCATTACATAATGATAAATTATCTAAAATAAAAATGAAATGCAATAAGGCGTATAGTAATACATGATACTATTACACACAAATAACTCTCTCGCAGACTATCAATGAGAGAAACAATATAAATTGACGTTTATGATGAGGCTACTGACTGAGACACAAAATAAACATCATCCAGAAAATTTCTCTGAAATTGCATTGTTTACATTTACCTGCGCAAAATAATTCAGAATTATTTTAATGCAGGTAATTTAACCAGCCTAATAAATAATTAGGAATTATTTTGCACATTTAAACAAGTTAAACATTGCTTTCGCATGACATTAGGGCATTGTAACGTTAGGTTGTGCCTAGTTGATTCTACATTCTACATAAGCTTATATTCTAGAACTTGATGTTTTTCGTATTGATACGATTCATTAGTAGGAGATGGTTGGTTATAGTATAGGAGATGGTTCACCTTCTTCTTCTCCAGCAGACAGATTTTTGTATTCCAAAAATTGAGGGTTGTTTATGTCACGTTGTATTTTGTCTAGCATGTCTAAAGCAATATCTGCACCCTCATATATAGACTCGTATTTCACTTTATTTTGAACAATGTTTTCACTAATTTGTACCAAATCGTTCTGTTTAGAATAAAACGACAATGAAATTTTAATTAAATAAATCAAGTTTTAAGACGCATATTACTTTACCTTATCTTCGGTCTGCATATCTCCTGACAACACGTGGTTAACGTAGTGTAAGGTCTAAAAAAAACATTAAAACTAATCAGTTATATTTTAGTTTAAAAAGTAACTAATTCCATACTGCGTCAACCATTAGGTAAGAAATGATTTTGAGAGCCGAATCACGAGTTTTTTCATGAAAAGCTGTCATATAAGCTTTTATTTGCCCGATTACTTTTTTTAGATCAGGATGATTGATTAAAACTTCACGTGGGTCGCAATCCAAAACTCCAGGACTTTCAAGGCCGTCGAGCATGTAATCTTTATCTCTCTTTTGAATTTCGTCCCTAAATTATTCATTTTAAAGATGATTTTTTTTTTTGTATAAATTGTTGTCATAAAATTGAAACTTACACAACTTTAAATGTTAAGCATTGATTTTTCTCAGTTTCCTTTTCAAAATCAGTTTCATCTTTTTCTTGGTCGTTCTTCCTGTATATATATTCGTGATAATATCTGTTCACGTAGGATTTTTCACATTCAAGAAAGCAAGTAAAGTGTTTCTAGAACGGAATGGGTGGATTATTTTTTGATGAGAAGTTGTTTTATAATTACTAACTTTGGTTATAATTAAATTTTTCTTAATTTCCTCCGTCATTATTTGTACGATTTTCCTCTTGAAATTTGGATAATTTTCTATCTGATGAATATAAAACAAAGAATGCATTATTGTGCTTAGTTTATACGTATGTTTATATATGTAACTGGATTGCACCAAGACTAAACCTGTTAATAATATAATTATATACATCTTTTAAACCAAGTTTAGTCTTAACTGAGGTTGGTGCAATTAATTTATTCAGTTTCAGAAAACACAAGAGCCATGCTAATATAACTGAAGTATTATTCTAAATGTTTTACAAAGATAAATACAAGTGCCAACTTTTTTTTTAAAATTTAATACTTAGGGCTGTAACGTCTTTTTATGCTGTCAGGATGACACACTTACTATGTGAGGTGTAAAACGGTGTTATTTTACGCGCAAGGAGGGGCATGTTGTTGACAAATCGCTGCAGCTTGTTATTTTAAAATGTCAGGCGTATTGAATAACTGCTCATAAGCAGCATACATGGGAGAACATTCAAGATCATTAATTAATCTTTGATACCGTTATTAACGTCTATGATTTGAAATTAGAATTGACAAATCTAAATATTATGCAGAAACAATATTACTGTTTTAAGACTTTGTTGAACAGCTTGAATTACAAGCAGCGACAAGCAGCATTTTTCGGTCGATTTATGCAGTGGTCGTTCAAATTGTGGAATTAAATTTCCGATCCTGTTTGGAAGTACGTTTATATGCATAACATCTGGGTGGATTTTCCCGGAAAAGTTAGTCCAATCAATGACAATGGCGTTTTTATCAATCTGCAACTCCTGGAAAGTAAAAGTTTTAGGTAAAACTGTTTCAAGAACCTTTAGCTCAGTATATATAAAGTTCGGCAATACACATATCAGTTTTATTATAGCGGCAAAACTTGATTGAAAACTAACCATTATTAAATTTTTGTAGACTTCGGTGTAAAACAAATCGTTTAATTTCCTCCCTGCAAGAAGACCTGGTCCTGATCCACCTGAAAATTGTCTACGGAGCTCTTCTCTGAAGTTATCAATTAGTCTTGAAAGATTAATAATTTGTAAGAATTACAAATTGATTTAAATTTTTAGGAATTTACTCTTGTAATTTTGAGTCAGGCCATTTGCCCCTTTTGTTTTCAAGACATTCAATCTCTTGCAGTACATCCAAGGCTTCCGTATGTCGATTTCTTACATTCTCCATTAAGACAGGCAATTTGGTAAAATAATGGGCACAAAGTTCTTTGGCAAGTTTTTGTCTTTTTAGCGCTCTTTGTGCCCCCATAAAAATTAGTGAAAAAAGGTGCTGCATTTGGTCTCTAAACTTTGTGATTGTATAGGACATCGTTTTATCGTTTTAATATCCGTTCCGTTGTGCTGAATTACTATAGTAGTTTATAAATTATAGTAATTTATAAAAGACGTTTTAATATTGTCGCATTTCATTCCAACATGAAATCTAAAGTTTCAATTTCTCGGATATTTTGTGTCTCTACAGATTGCATTAAAACAGTTTTATCAAAGCTCTTATTTACCGGTTTCGCAAATCGTCAAGCGTCGTGGTTTTTGAATTTTAAGCCAGTAATGCACGCTGTTCCTTGGATGCAAATACGCCTTTGCAATTGGTAGCACAAGATATATATAGAGTTAGTCTTTCTTCGTGCCTTTCTTCATGGAACCCTCTCGAGAGACGAACTTGCAGACACCTCAAGGCGCGGTAGTGAGTCATGATGATCTTATCTTTAGGTCACAACTTCTGTGAACAATTGCACAAGCTCAACTTTCTTCGCTAAAGAAAATTGATAGGTCATTTGTTGTGGTCATAAAACATGAAAATTGACCCCTCCTTTTAAAAGTGCTTTTGGTTACATCTGGGAAGGGGTGACTCACTAGGCTCAAAGCCTAAACACAAAACCCGTAAAAAAAAATTGCAATTGGCCTCCAAAACAAAAATAGTGTGTATTAAGAGTTTCAGGTTTTAGCTATATTCAACGGATTTTCCCTTTGTGCCGTCCAATGGACGAAGAATTTTTTTTTCATTACATAGTGATAAATTATCTAAAATAAAAATCATCTAAAAGCAAAACTTAGAAAACTACTGAAAAAGTTTTTGATAATAAGTGTCTTTTGTAGGGTGTATTCCAGTATTTTCTCTGAGTCGTCAGTATGTGTTTCAAGACGTTACAATTACCAGCACATTTAATTCATAACTTGTTCTAATTTAGAATGATTAATGAGTTTACCTATGTTCTAAAACTGCATTGATACCGCACTGTAATCTGCGGTTTTACTGCAGTTTCCCAAAACTGTTGCAAATAAAACACAGGGAAACTGCAAGACAGCAAAATTCAATTTCAAAAACGTGTGCTGCCGTGTGCTCACTAACCTCATGTGGTCATTAAATACGTGTGTAAAATAACTGAATCTGATACTTCAATCGAGTCCAGCATTACTTTAAAAACGCAAAATCAAGTCCGTTTGATCCCTTCGATTTATGATTGTCAGGTAACTGCGCATGCGCAGTCTTTTATAAGTGAACCAAAAGTACGTGTGTATTTAGTGTGTTCACTTAAAAGTGACTTTTTGTGATTTTGCCTAAGTGGGAAAAGAAGAAGTCACTTCTACTTTTAGAAATTGAACGCACCTGCTGTCATTTTTCTACAGTTTTTTAAAGCTAGAATGGAATTATTACAGTTTGGCTAGAGGCGTGGTGATATGTTTATTACGTGGAGGGGTGTCAAATAGAAATTTTTTTGAAGATGAGGGGAGGGAGGTTTAGGTCTTGAACTTTAATCTTCTTAACCTTTGATCCTTTATTCTTGTTTCTTTAATCTCAAAAGCAACTTTCCCCTTTTCTAGAACAGGTGGGTTTCAATCACCCTTTCTTTAATCTTGATTGATTTTACATAAACTGATAAAAATAAATTTCACATTTGGTTTAAATAAAAAAATTTTCTTCATGTTACAATTTAATCGGCTCAAAAATTATTTTTTTTTGTTTGTTGCGAATCTCTTTTTTTTAACTTTTGTGACGTGCCAAAATGTTTTAGTAATCGCACTTGTTTTATTTTAAAAAGAAACAATTCCTTAAATACTATTTTACTGGAAACAATTTTATGATTTATTTTTGTACATGATTGCAACTCAGTAATCAATCATAATCGTTATCAAGGTCATGGTCCTCATTTTTGATTTTAGAAGAAGTGCATTTCTTCTTTTTCTTCTTTCTCTCCCCTTCGAAATTGGTAATTTCTCCCATTATTTGTAATGCTTCTTTCGTTGTATTAAAAACACGAAAATATTCATCTCTTTTACTCATTTCGTCATCACTTAAACGCAGTAAATTAGCCTGTAACGCAAACAAATAATAAGTACATACCACACATTAAGAGCATGCGGTAAAGCTATCCGCCACTGCTAACATTATTCCAATAATAAAACACAACATTATCAGAGCAATGTTAGGGAAAGTCGTTACGGCAGCTGTCCCGCAAGCTTTTTATCATAAGTATTTACACTATCTTCTTTCTGCACGTCAGACAGCAACTTTAATTTTGCGTACTTCAAAGTCTGCAACAATTGAATAATTGAAAATACACGAATATAAATTATTCAATAAGTATTACCTTAGATATTAAAAAATAACTAATGTACTTAGGAGTTAGGTCATGTACAGTTTCGTCAATAATTCGCATATAAGACTCCAATTTTATCATAACTTCTCCCAATACAGGATCATTAGCGAAATCGTTTCTCGGATCACTGCTTTTAACTGGTACCATCCGGGATGAAGACTCAACTTTTTTATTTGCAATATTATCACTTTCGTATTGGCTATTTTGATTTCTGTGGCGCATAGTTGGAGATGCCGAATGGTCTCGGCGAGGCGGTTCAGGTGCCAACTATAGTTACAAGGGATTTTAATTAATTTCAACTGTGAAAACTTTAAACTGTGTTTTTACTCTTTTTGGGGATGCAGGGACATCGGCTTTGGTCAGTATGATATCAACACTGTGAAACGCGTCCAACCAGTCTTCCTCATCTTCCGTAGTTAGGAATGATATGATGTGTTTTATATTTTTTTTTGAACTGTGGAAATAAGTTTGTAATTTTTTTTTTTGTTTTTATTTCAAGGGATTTACCTAATGAGGTTGTATTTTTTTGTTCTTTCTCTGCTTTGAATGATGGAAAATTGCAGGTCGTCTAAAGGAACTGATCCTTTTGGTCTTGTGTCCTTTATAAAGCACAATAAGTATTTAATGGAATTATTCAATGGTAAAACTTACCCGCTCATCATTAAACCAAGTTAACTTGTTTGTTGTCATTATGAAGTAGTAGGGGCGTTTATTAAAAGTATAATGGATATTAATTCGTCCAGTCATAATCTTAAATGTTGTAATAAGAGAATTATTTTTATGATGTGGAGTTTGACAAGTAATCATACTTCGTTTCTCTTGTTGAATAAGTCGTCTCCCATTATGCTCTCATCATCTAATATTGAAGTCATGCTGTGAGCTCTTCGTAGTTCTGGGGTGTCCATTGTCAATGAATCTTGTTCATCTGGCAGTGATCTGCAGGAAGTTTTTTAAAAATGTGTGAAAGCAGTCTTGAGTTTGAAAACTTTATAATAAGCAAATGTTTGACCTCTGGTATCCTCTCTATAATGTTTTAGAAAGTTAAGTTTAAGGGACTTTGTCCAAAGTGTGACTTGAACTCTGGTCATCAATGCATTGCCAATCAATATTAGAATTTACGTTGTTGGTTGAAGCAATGCTATCAAGATGTTAGAGAGTGTTGTAAAGTAAGATTAATGAGTTAAAAGACAAAATTCCATTTGAAAATTGAAATATAAAGGTAAGAGGTAATAGTCATTGTTGTATGGACAACAGGGGGTTTCATAAATAGGCGATTATCTGATTTTGATGATTTAGGCGATTGCGTGTCACGTGATTTACTAAGGACCAATCATATTTGTCCATAGTCATTGTATGACATTCGCATAGAAAGCAATCGTCAAAAATCAGATAATAGCCTATGTATGAAAGCCCCTTACGTACGGAGGGTTTGACATGCAACAACAAAATAATTATTTTAAATTTGGCTAACTGCACTTTGCAGCTTTATTTGAAAATTGACATGCAAGCACGTATTATGGTAGCAAACAATTCTTGATTGTCACATGCTTGAAGACTGATATCCGAAGTTGGCAAAGAGAATTGTAAAAATTGCTTACTGGTTAAAAAGTTCCTCTTGTTTCATGAAATCTGGATGATAACTATTTATGAATGCCTTTTGCGCTTTAAGATGACACTTAAGTTGCTCCTATTCAAATTGCATTTAATTACTGTATTTGACAACACTAATTTTTTACTTTTGTATCTTCTTCATTTTTTGTAATTTCTTCTGTCATCAAACGAATCACTTCTTGAGTAAGGTATGGATAGGCAGATATCTAAAAGACAAAACAAAATTCCATTTCATTTCACCCAAATATAACCACAACAATTGGATGTAACTGACTTTATGAGTGCTATCATTGACAGACTCTTTGATTATATTCACAGCTGCATTTGTTGCTATAACCAAAGGTTCTTTGTATTGTTGAACCAGTTTCTTAACTATGTTATTGAAAGCTTGTTGAGTGAAAAACATCATGTTCTGGAATCCAACCATGTTTCTCCAAAGAACAAAAAGTTCTTTTCTGTCAAGAACCACAGCCTATATAAACAGTTGTAAGTAATTTTAAACACACTTAAGAAATCAACAACATACTTGATTCAAAAGTGAATATATTTCTTGGTAGAAGCAGTCATTCAGTCTAGCTCCACCCGTTAATGTGTCCCCAGTTACATCTATTGACTGTCCTTGTAACTGCTTTTGAAATTCTTCAGCAAATTTTTGAATAAGTCTGAAAATTTTGGAATCAAGAAAGTTACTGAAATAGGAATTGCAAGAAAACTCACTCAACAGTCTTTGACTGCATCCAATGTTCATCCAATTGTTGCTCAAAAGCACTCATAGCATCTAAATTTTTCTTTATTTTGTGATTCTCTTTCCTCACTTGAGCCCTCATTGATGGCAATCGGTTCTTTATATGTTGACATAACTCCTGACTGAGTTTCTCACGTAAGTACTTTGAACCCATTCTATTTGCCATGTCACTAAAATATAAAAAATGAAATTTAATAACTTTCATATTAATATTATCTTAACTATCACAATTTTTAAGTATAGTTATCAACAATACTTGATAACACTAATAAAATTATAGTAGTTTTACCGATAAGCCTTTTGTGTCTTATAAAATAAATGTTCTCGTTTTTGGGCAAGTTTCATATCCAACTTTTTGTCTATGTCTTCCTGACTTCGATTTACCAAACCAACATAACCTGCAATAACCAAACTAATTATACAGTAATTCTTAAGTTTTTATTGTCATACCTCTCTTCAAAAATATCACTTTATTTTCAAGAGTAGCTCTTGCATTAGTTCCACTGTCCATTAAATCTAGTTTTGTTATAATTCCAATAGTTCTTAATCCATGGGGGTCAACTGTTAAAGCCATTCTTAGAGCATCTGAATTGACTAAATCTTGAGTTGCAGAGGTTACTGCAAGAATTAATGTATTTTCTGGTTGAATGTATTGAAGGCATAATTCTCTTATTATTTCTTCTATGTTTCCTGGTTGATCATCTACAGGGTTTTTGGTGAGACCAGGCAGATCAACAAGTGTTAAATGGGGTACTATAAAATGGTTAATTTTAGGTACGTTATAGTGAAATGAGAATGTAGTATTTACCATCGGGGGAATGAATTTTAAGGCTGATTGGTTTACTGGAGATTGCCTTTTTACTTCCAGCTTGTCTATCAGTCTCAGCTTGAATTTCTCGCTTTACTTCTGTGTAATTTCTGAATTTCTGTCCTTTTAGGTGTAGGAATTCGGCATAATCTGACATATTGCCATGTTTTTATTTAGTTTTTGAAAATAGAAGGATTTTGATTGGTTTTACCTTCATTATCTGTATGCACCAACTGTAGAACTAATGGGCAACGAGTGACAATTCCAGTTCCGCGTGGTAAGAAATCCCTTTAAATTAGAATTAAATTGTGGTTAAAGTGATATTGAAGATTGTTTGTACTTTACCTTCCTACAATATTTTCGAGTACACTGCTTTTTCCTGAACTTTGTTCACCAACGACAGCCATTTGTGGTAAATCGAGGACGTCCGGTGGTAAATTGGCTGCTGAAACAACATCTTGAAGTTTGTTGATGAGTTCTATGACATCGATCATTCCCACATCGGAATCTGTTGAAATTACACTTTCGGACATTTTTGATTCAGAGAGAGAAGTTAATTGTGCAAACTCGATTAGGGAATGATCGTGTAATTTAGCTTGAGTATCTAGGTTATGGAGTTTTTTTTTTTAAATCTTATCTTTCTGTCAGTGTAACCTTTTGTTTGCTATTCATAAAACAATGCTATCTAACATCAGGAAGTTTTTCACGGGGACTTTAAACAATTAGAGATTTTGAGAAATGTTACAAAATTCTTGGAAACACTCGTTAACATTGTGAACCTTATTGGGATACTTTTACCCTGCAGATTACAGACAATCTTGTGAATAAACACAATTTTTGATTATTTTTTGTTATATCAAATATTTAACATCGGAATCTGTTGAAATTACACTTTCAGACATTTTTGATTCAGAGAGAGAAGTTAATTGTGCAAACTCTAGATTAGGGAATGGGAATGATCGTGTAATTTAGCTTGAGTATCTAGGTTATAGAGTTTTTTTTTAATCTTATCTTTCTATCAATATAACCTTTTGTTTGCTATTCATAAAACAATGCTATCTAGCACCAGGAAGTTTTTCACGGGGACTTTAAACAATTAAAGATTTTAAGAAATGTTACAAAATTCTTGGAAAAACTCGTTAACATTGTGAACCTTATTGGGGTACCTTTACCCTGCAGATTACAGACAATCTAGTGAATAAACACAATTTTTGATTATTTTTTGTTATGTAACTGCAGGAGTGAAAATTTGCTTTGTATGCCCTGGCATTTTCGTTATTTGCTTTTAAAAATTTTCTAACAGTTGCAAAAGCAAAATTCGCTGATTTAGCCATTATCCATTTATTGAATTTTAGCTTTATAACTTTACATGTGCATAATACTGTGTCATTATTGTTTTTATTTATTTAGTAAGCTTAAATTGATAATTTTATTGCGGTTTGATTACACTTGCAAGAATATTCTGATAAATGAATTTAAAAAAGTTAGATATTGTATTTAAAACTCTAATTCATAACTTCAGTTAATCTTCGTCGTACTCATCAGACTCGGGTTCAGGCTCTCGTCTCCTAGGTTTAGTGGGCTTGCTTTTCTTTGTCTTCTCACGACCAGCATTACTCACTTCGCCCATTATTTTCAACGCATCTTTAGTTGTATTATAAATTCGAAAATATTCCTCTTGTTTACTCATCTCTTCGTCACTCATTCTCATTAAGTTTTCCTAAGACGATTGCAATTAATTAACACAAATCTACAGTTCTTTGAATTTTAACTTACTTTATCTTCCTTTTGAACGTCAGAAAGCAATTTAAGTCGAGTATACTTCAACGTCTATATACCATTAACAAATTGAAATTAAAACGAAACCATAATCACTTCAATATCAACATTTTACCTTATAAATTAGGAAATAACTTATGTACTTTGGTGTCAAATCATGGACAGTTTCATCAATAATTCTCATGTAAGATTCTAACTTAGTTGCTACTTCGCCAAGGACAGGATCATTGCCAAAATCAGTTCTAGGGTCACTGTCTTTCTTAACAGGCACCATATGAGCCGGGGTTGAAACGAGTGATTGGTTGCTGCTCTGGTTTCCAGCTGTAGATGTTGTTTTTCGTGATGATTCCGGGGTCTGTTCATTTGAAAAGAATTGTGTTAGTTCGAAATTAGTTGACATATAAGTTGAGAAATTGAAGGTAGAACCATGAAAAAAATAGATGAAATATAATTATATACAAAGGCAAAAATGGAATTAGAAGGACTGCACATTAGTTTATAGTCAGACATCCCAAGATTATTGCCCAGTGGTAAAGCTGGTTGCCTGTTTTGTGCCTTCCGGTTGGCAGCAATTACTGTAACATAAACTCACCACATGCCAAGTTGGCTCATTAGGTCTTACATCAGGAGGAAGAGGTCCATCTTGGATGCTTAAGACGACACCTACAGTACGGAAGGCTTCCAACCAGTTATCTTCGTCCTCCAAACTTGGAAAAGAAATAGTCATTTTCAGATTGTCGCGACGTCGTCTGCAAGTAAATAAAAGAATGTTATACTGATGTAATTTTGTTAGAAACTGTCGTTCGTTTACCTTCCACCAGTCTTTTGTATGTTATATTTCTTTCTATTCCCTTTGCCTTTATTGAGTGTAAGTTGGAGTCCGTCTACTGTGACTTGGCCTTTTGGAGTATTGTCCTTTAATGATGATTAAAGAATTGCCAAAGTTATTTTTAAAAAAACCTCTGCAGTAGAATTTAGCTTACCATTTCATCTCGGAACCAGCCCAGTTTGTCCGATGTCAATACGAAAAAATATTGACGACTAGTCAACTCATGAACAGAAACACGACTCCTGTAAATCTAAGGATAGAAATTAATAATGCTAATGAGAAAAAAAGTTCCAAAGAATTTTTGTACTGTACCTGTGTAAATTGTTCATTTTATTTACCATGTATTTTATTGTTTGCAAAATTTACACTGCACTATGTTCAACATATCAATGCATATAGAATTGCAATTACACATTGCATGCTTAGAAATGGCATGCATTGCTGTAGTCTGCAGCACCTTGCAAATTGAATGTATTTTCCATTACAGTTTGCAAATGTGCAGTCAGGAATTTTACAAATGTGTTTGCCTAACTCAAAGATGTGTGTATGGTATATCTACAAGTCACTTATAAATATATGCCACTTGCCAATACTTGCAGCATAAAAGAAAATTTTTAAAATTTACCGCATTTCTTTTATTGAAGTATTCATCTCCAATTACTGACATGTTGTCCTCCACAAATGTCTCCGCACTGTTAGCTCTATGTAATGTTGCTGGGTCTGAATGGTTTGAAACTTGATCCATTGGTGGTCTAAATGCGAAAATATATTAAAAATCATTCGGTTGAAAGTAGTTCCTACTTACGTGGAAGAGGTCAATTCTTTTTGTTTCATAAAATCCGGATGATAATTGTTTATAAAAGCTTTTTGAGCTTTCAAATGGTTAGACAATTGGATCTGTGAGAAATTTAATTATAGTAAAGTAAGCCCAATAGACGCAACAGTACTTATAACTTATAACTTACTTTAGTAACTTCCTCATTTTGAGTAATTACTTCTGTCATCAAGCGAATTACTTCTTGCGTCAGATAGGGATATGCATCAACCTAAACATTGCCAAAATGTAACTAGTCAACTCAGCTAATGCTATTTTATCACCTTGTGCATGCTATTGGACACAGATTCCTTAACAATATTTGCAGCCAACGATGTAGATATCTCTAACGGCTCTTTATATTGTTGCAACAATTTTTTAACGATGTTGTTAAATGCTTGTTGGGTAAAAAACATCATATTGTTGAAACCAACCATGTTTCTCCAAAGAGTAAAGAGTTCTCTCTTGTCTATCACCACAGCCTACGCAAGAAGAAACAAAATTTAAAGGTTAAAAACTTGAAACTAAAATTACGAACCTGATTTAGAAGTGGATAAATTTGAGTGTAAAAACAATCATTAAGTTTAGCACCACCGGATAAATTTTGTCCATTCACATCAACTGCTTGACCTTCGAGTTGTTTATGGAATTCTTCGGAAAACTTTTGAATCAATCTGGGAAGTCCAAAAAGTTTGTTTTATAAATATATATACATATTTTGAATATGGTAGTTTATATGCGACTTACTCGACAATTTTCGCTTGTTGCCAATTTTCATCCATTGTTTTATTAAAAGCATTCATAGCTTCCAGACTTTTCTTCACATTATGATTCTCTTTCCGGACTTGTGCGCGCATTGTTGGCAACCTGTCTTTAATGTGCTGACATAACTGTTCACTTAATCTTTCCCGAAGATATTTAGAACCCATTTTGTCTACTATATCTCTATTTCACAAGAAAGATTGTATAATAACTTGAAATAACTTATCAAAATTTTATGACAATACCGATAAGCTTTATGGGTTTCATAGAATCTGCGTTCTCTTCTTTGCGCAATTCTGATGTCTTCATTTTTTTCAATGCTTTGCTGACTTCTGTTTACCAATCCAATGTAACCTACAAGAAATTCAAAGAAACTTTAAAATTTTATTTAATCAATAAGAGATTTTATACCTCGTCTTAATGGTATTGCTTTATTCAGGAGGATGTTTCTAGCATCGGTTCCCTGATCCATCAGGTCCAGTTTAGTAATAATTCCAATTGTGCGTAAACGTTCTGGGTCAACTGATTGAGCTAACTGCAATGCGTCTGAGTTGGCTAAATCTTGGGTGGCAGTCGTGACGGCAAGAATAAGGGTATTTTCCTGTTTTATGTAGCTTAGAATAAGTTTTCTTATAATTTCCTCAATATTTGCTGGTTGGTCTCCAACTGGGTTTTTTGCCAGACCGGGTAAATCAACCAGAGTCAAATGTGGAACTAAAATAAATTTTTTTCAACTGATAGTCATGGTAAGATATACAAAAAAGTTTACCATTTGGTGAATGAATTTTTAAGTTAATCGGTTGTTCTGAAATGGCTTTTTTATCTCCCGCCATTCTTTCAGTCTGCGCCTCAATTTCTTTTTTAACTTCTTCATAATTTGTGAATCTCCTGCCTTTTGCGTGTAAGAATTCGGCGTAATCTATATTTTTTTTAAATTTCAATTCAGAAGCAGAAACTTTAAAAGTTTTAGTTTCGGTTTATACCTTCCTCTTTGGTGTGAATTAATTGCAATACTAAAGGGCAGCGGGTCACAATTCCTGTTCCTCTTGGTAAAAAATCTCTTCACAGATTGAATTTATATAAGAAATTAAACGGTTAAATATCACGGTTAAAATTTCTTACCTTCCAACAATATTTTCAAGTACACTGCTTTTCCCAGCACTTTGTTCTCCTACAACAGCCATTTGAGGCAAATCGAGAATTTCTGGTGGTAGATTTGCAGCTGAAACAACATCTTGAAGTTTGTTAACCAGAGCAATAACTTCAGTCATTCCATCGTCAGATTCAGTTGAAGCTACACTTTCAGGCATTGTTTCAGTTATTTAAAACTCTGTGGCTTGAAGGATGTGGAAGCCGTGACCGTCTTTTAGCTAAGGAGTCGATAGTTGCCCGCCTAGTCAATATCTACAGCTTATCAGACCACAAGGTAGATGAAATAGTAGACTTTAAACTTTGGTCTCGATTTGGGTTTCCGTTGTTTGTTTGCCCCTTTAACTCGTTTCCTCTTGATAGGAAATTGAAAGGTGAAACCAACACTGTATTAGTTTTTAATTCCTGTAGAAAAATGTAATTAATACTCACGTGACCAACCGAGTTGGAATTCCCCGAATTCTTTTTTTTTTTTTTTTTTAATGAGCTTTATCTTATTTTTATCACTCAATTGCAGGACTAGTTTTATCTAAAGGATTGAGATTATATTTCTTGTGGTTTTTCCAAAAGGCTGAGTATAATTAATTGGAATTCCATTTGAATGTTATTTTTTTAGTATGATTACGCATAGGGAGTTTCAATATCAAAACTAAATTGGAATTTTAAATTTTAGGAGAGAAATTTTTAATTACGTCATATTTATCAGTTTTTAACATTTAATTTCAAACGTGCTTTTTTTATCTTCACAGCTATTTATATGTCATGTCTAATAACTGCATTAGTGAGGTCAATGTTTGGTTTGACATCAGTCAAGTCAATGGGATTGGTGTCAGATTTAGAAACAAGACTATCCACCGTGCCTCCCATTGGCGGGTGTAACCGGTTTCAATCGGTCCCAACGTCCACTTTCGCTTTTACTATTCATGGTTTTGATTAAGCGGAAGTGGAAGTTATGACCGGTTGCAATCGCATGAATAATAAATGGTAACTGAACCGGTTATGTCGGAAAAATGGCGCAAGGTGGGCAAATTAATCGTTAAATGGGGATCCGACCCCGTTGCCTCTATATGAACGTAAACTCTTTGAAAAAAAGGTTTAACTTTTATATTTGAAATATCCTTTTGGTCTTCTATAGTTAAAATCGGACATGAAAGGATTATTTAGTTTGTTCTGAATCATTGGAGTTTGTAATGTGTACAAAAGGCGTTACTTATTATAACTCAATAACTGTCACGATAAATGCACTAAAAATTGACAAGGAACAGTCAAACTAATGCTTTTCAATGACTATTTAAAATTTTATTTATGACCGTCATTAACCGTTAAACATTGAACAATTCTTGTTTTTGCCAGTGACTTTTTCTTTTTCCGCGCTCAGACGAAGCACACGCTCATAGGGACACATGTTAAACCTCATGGCATTCTGATCAGTAACAATGCTTAAATATATAGGAAAAAAGCTATTTTAGGATGAAATTAAATTGTACACGACAATTTTCTAAGGAAATTTTTTTATTTTTATTTAAAACAGTTCTGTGCATACTGTTGTGATAAGGTCGGTGACGTCATCACATGAGCAGTCAATAGTTCTTTTGTTATATTGATATATTGATATATTGTTATATTGATTATAAGATAAGAAGTGACGCTTGGGGTTTTAGGCTTAAGTTGTTTTGTATTTTAAATTGTAATTTATTGTTTTTCTATAATACTAGCTTTATACAGCTTCTTGAAATAGGTAGTTAAGCATTTGTGTAGAATGTTTGGGTTAGATTAAAAAATGTTAAGTTAATTAGTTAGGCTTAGAATATTTAAAATGGTCTTTTGTTTTTAATTTTAGACTTTGCTATACTTGGCGTTTGAGTGGTTTTTTTGTTTGTTTTTGTTTGACATTTATTACCGAGGCACATATCTCATCTGATCTCTCTTTTGCTATTTCAATATCTAGATGATTGCAGGTACAAAATAAGTCAAAATGATTTGGGTTTTCCCCACGTTTTCTCGTAGGAAACAGTGTGTATGAAATTCTTTCACGGAGTCCACATTGTAAAACAACACACAAACCATAACAAATGCCAGAATTAGAGGGGGAAAAAAGGGCCTCGTATAAACTTTTAAGTTTTACTTCTTTAAAATTCAATTCTACCTTTCAATATAAAAAAAAAGATAGTAAATGTGCACAATAGCAGAATTATAAAATTTTCAAAAAGTGACCTTAAAAAACGCGATCGTGAACACGAAGCATGTTCCCGGTTCTGCCACCAGAGTTCACACGCCTCTGAAACCTCTACTGATATTACAGCGAGCCCTACAATACGTCTGACATCTTTTCCCGTGAGAGCCCCAGAAAATCCGCGATTGATCCACATGACATTCGCAATTGGTCTACACGAGATCCGAATATTCGCAAGAGGTCTGCAGTTGGTTGTGTCCTTTGCGTCATTTTAAGTCAGACTTGACAGACGGATTTTTATGGTTACTACAAAGCTCGATTAGTAAAGCTAACGCTTGTTTTTAATCATTCAATATTTCATTGACACACGTAGGATTTGGTTATGATAATTTTGATAAAATTGTTACTGTTGATAATATTTCAATGTTGCTTTAACAGTCGTTAATTGAACTTTTAAGAAGAAGAAAAATAAAGCTTTACGCTACTAAATTAATTGCAGTACCAATAAGCATTGTGATTACGATAGAACAGGAGTTTTCTTGCTTGCGTAATTCTTATTTCTTCATTTCTTTCAACCTGTCTTTAATATTCTGGCGTTACTGTTCAATCAATCTTTCCCGAAGATATTTAGAACCCATTTTGTCTGCTATATCACTATTTTACAAGAAAAATTGGATAATAATTTGAAATAACCTATCAAAATTTATGTCAATACCGATAAGCTTTATGTGTTTGACAGAATCTGCGTTCTCTTGATTGCGCATTTCTGATGTCTTCATTTTTTTCAATGCTATGCTGACTTCTATTCACCAATCCAATGTAACCTTCAAAAAATTCAAAGAAACTTTAAAATTTTGTTTAATCAATAATAGATTTTATACCTCGTCTTAATGGCATTGCTTTATTCAGGAGGATGTTTCTTGCATCGGTTCCCTGATCCATCAGGTCCAGTTTAGTAATAATTCCAAGTATGCGTGCACCTTCCGGATTGGCTAATTTAGCTAATTGCAACGCATCTGAACTAGCTAAATCTTGAGTGGCCGAAGTGACTGCAAGGATACAGGTGTTTTCCTATTTTATGTAGTTTAGAATAAGTGTTTTAGTTATTTCTTCAATATTATCTGGTTGTTCCCCCATTGGATTTTTAGCAATACCGGGTAAATCGACAAGAGTCATGTTTGGAACTAAAATAAATAATTTTGTACTAGTCATAAAACGTTTATCAGTTACGACGATGTTATACCATGAGGTGAATAAATTTTTAAATTAATAGGCTGCTCCGAAATGGCTTTTTTCTCTCCAGCTATTTTATCAGTTTGGGCTTGAATTTCTTTTTTTAATGTCGTCATTGCTTGTAAATCTCTGGTTATTTGTGTGTAAGAATTCAGCATAATCTGTTTTATATTGAAATATTTACCAGAATAAATCTACCTAAAAGTTTCGTTTTCTTTTACCTTCTTCTGCCGTTTGATGTAATTCAATTACTAAAGGACAACGTGTCACAATTCCTAATCCTATTGGCAAAAAATCTCTTCAAAAATAGAGAAATAGATATTTACTGCATACATATAACAAAATTATATATAAAATATACCTTTGAACGATACTTTCAAGTACGCTGCTTTTGCCCGCACCGACTTCCCCTACAACGACAAACTGAGGAAAATCATGAATTTCTAGCGAAGGTTCAGCAATTGATTCAATTGATTCAAGTTTGTTCGCAAGAGCCTGAATTTCAGAAATTTCCTCGTCGGAATGAGTTGAAACAACAATTTCTGCCATTTTTTCAGTTATTAAAACAAGGTGTGGTGCAAAATCAGAAACGAGTAAAGTAGGCAAATATTTGTTGAATCTATTATTAGTAGAGCTTATCAAACTGCAAGATAGTTGATTAACCAGCAAAATGTTAACTTTATACTAGGCACCTCGCAGCGGAAAAAAGCAGAAACTACTCTATTGAGGATCATCGCCACTGGATGGCAATACTGCCAGTGATGAGAGAATTCTACAAGCCAAATAAACTCCCACTACACGACATCAAGGTCTGTTTAAATTTTATATTTTATAGTTATAACCACGGTAAAAGGTATTTATTATAAATTGCAAAAATGCAACCTTCCGTGTTTGTATCTCGATTTTATTTTCAAAATTATCAAAAGATTCAAGCACAGCATTTAGTAACCCCTATTCACACTAGATGGCGATACACTCGCCTTTAATCAATTTAAATGTTGTTTGCAACCAAGCCACAAGGCATCGGTTCAGTTCCATTATGAGTTTTGATAATGCGATTTCTTATAACTTCATCTCAACATCATCTCCAACTAATCTCGCGATGCCCTACAGCTTTAGGCGTTTTAAAATTACCATTTCAACAATTGCATGCAACGCGTGCGCACTTGTTGAATTTTTTTATGATGCCTCTAGGCCATGCGTAAAATATTGTTGCAATCTGACGCCACAATTCCTGTCAAAAGTTTAATTATAACAAACGACTTGTTATTTCTAAACCAATCGCCCATGTTGTAAATTCAAATTAAAAGTAAGCATCGTTGAAAAATGAAGATGAATGTCTTAAAAAAGTGGAGAAAATGTTTGCATTGTTGATAACTTTCTGCATTGATTTATTGTTGAATATTTTTATCATCATCAAAGGGGGTTATTTTAAACAGAGATAAAACGTCCATGAAAACAATTTTATTTTTATTGAAAATATTTATTTTGATAGACTTTTATTATTAAGTTTGATATTGTTGAATACATTTATATTGTTGAATATTTTTTAATATATATTTATTGAACTGATCTCAACTTGACGGCAAAAATGGATATTCCATAGTCACGTTTTTAATCGATTTTTTTTTTTTTGAAATTTTTATTTACATAAATTATTTCATTCTTTTGAAACTTATATCATAAATACGTGATTACGTAACGATACCACGTCATACTGACGTCAAAGGCGGATGTAAAGGAAAAATATAAAGGGTTTTCTTTGGTAATGTAGGGTTAAGGAACCAAAATAATCTTTGGTGTACAATTGTTTATAAGCTCTCTACTGGCAGAAAGGATTGAATTGAAGTCACGTGATTTGTGGAGGCCAATCAGATGCAGCAGTTTGGGGTCACTCGGGAGTTTTCAATGCTGCGTTGCTGAGTCTGTAATAAAAAAGGAGATTTTTTTTATTAAAAGAGAAATAGGGAACCTGCTGTTGCACACTCTAGAATAAATTTTCCCCGTCGTTGAGAATCGGGCAGAGAACATTGTTGAAATGTGCATGAGCAACTTTTGATTGGGGCATTGACCACTAAATCTTTAAAAAAACAGGTTAAGAAATCAAGAGGAAGTAATTTTTTTTCGTTCTTTTTTGCTTTAAAATGTGTCGCCAGATGGCAATTGATATGTGCAAGCAACAAATAAAAATGAAGAAAATGTTGGAAAAACCATTCATGCCACTAGATGTCTCTGTGGTCATGCCATTATTAATCTTAAGCGACATAAAAATACCTTAATTATTTTAATGTGGTGACAGTCTTCTACAACTAGTCATTCTAGTATGACTAGTTGTAAGCTATTACAGCTTCAATCAAAATGTAGTATGAAAAAGACATAAAGCTTCTCTGTGATCACAAGCGAAACACACCAAAAGTCTAATGCACAAACAAAACAACCAACTAAACTTATTTTAGCAAAGGATATAGACACAACCCAGCAACTAAGGGTCATACTTCATGAGAATTTAAAATATTAAAAACTGGAATTCCAAATTTAAAATTGCCGGCAGGGATTAGTGGTGTATCCCTAGAGACAGATTTCATAACTAGCAACATTAAAACACTTATTATTATTAGAGGCATGATTAAATCGAATGAATCATTGATAATGAGTTTAAAAAATAATAAAATGGTAAAGTATAATGAAATATCATAATTTTGCTGTCATATTGTCTAATCCCAATCGACAAACATTCCTCATTTTAACCAATTGCCTAATGATTAACTCCCAAAAGTTAAAACCCTACGTTTCATTTAATTACAAACTGCACTTCAACATTTTAAAAACTCCCAAATTTTTTCCCTCAAGTGTTTCATTCAATGCTAGACACGTTTTAGTAAAGTGAGTTAGAATCAAACTTAAAGAAATAAGAAACTTATACAGCTTAAACCACCACTTTAATATTCCGTCCACATTCCAAGACGAGGATTTGCACCGTCTTTACGGATTGTACAAGAAAATAGTAATCAACCATTCCATATAACATTGTCAAGCTTATAGAGGCCTGCATAAAGGGCAAAGGTTTTTGATAGACAGTTAATTAAACGTTAATCACTTACTTTAATTTAGTTTAAACCGCACGCAACATTGAAAATTAATAGAATAATGATCATCGATTATCATTACAGAAAATTGAATATAAGTAATTTAAACTCTATGAATAAGAAAGCAACATTTTCTGTTATTTGATGAATTAATTTACATCATAAACCTCCACTTTTGTATTGAATACATAAATGTTTTTATCAACTATAAATCGAAAGTTCAAACCCGGCCAAGGTCGTTGGGGATTTGGTATGTCAATCTAATTACAAGAGCGTCTCCCAGATGGCTCCGACGGCCTGTAAACTACTTGCAAAGTTGGCAATCTGAATTTTAACCCCCGCAAATCGCCTTTAAGTTTGACATAATCCAATTACAGTGTTAAAACTGGACGTGTCACATAACATTCTTACCCATTCCCTATATTTCACCCTCTTGCTACATGACGTTTAATCATAAATCAGAAAATATTGCAGACTCCAATTATTAAATCTCGAGTCGTTACGTATATTTTGCACAAGGGCCTTGTTGTCATGAACCAAAAGGACGCATTGTCCGCATCTGTGAAGTTGCTATGCCAACTGAAACTATCCACTTTTCCTAATTTACTAAATTAGTTGAGTCGATTATGGCGGCGGCAAGAGAAATGGAAGAATTCCATGCAACAACATTGCTAGGTTTTATCTCATTTTTTTGAAAGGTAGTGAAGGTCAAAACTTGTTCACACGTAAATGTAATAACAAGGATTAAGGTGTCATAATGGGTGCAATAAAAAAGAATGCCGAAAAGGTCGTTGGGTAATTGGGTTCAACAATCTGTTAAACTGATTTAGCTTCTTGTTATTTTAAGTTTCTAGTCCTGTGATTTCATTTGGGTTGGCCACTTGACATTATCACTTTGTTCCAATTTCTTTCCCTCGTTCTGTAATCAACAATGGAGTCTCGTTTTTCATTTCTACAATCGCAGTTTTTTTTTTCTGTTGGTTCAGAGAAAAAAAATTACCTGTCCAATGCAGGGGAGAAGTTGGATTTAATCAGTCGGACTGATTGGCAACATTGTTGCATGTTGGAAAAATAATCATGCCCCTACTGGGAAAATCCATCAAACTAACCTCCTGTAGGTTTCAGAAAATGTGATTACAACGACACGTTATTGTCGTCGTCATTGTCAGGGTTAATTAATTTTATCTAAGCGGGATAATTGCTATGATTCATTCAATTAGAGAAGTAGAAAAGTGCATTTCCGGTTTGGTCTTAATAGTTTAAACGAAACTAATAAAATTTTACATCAGGAAAAGTTGTATTAAAATCTTATACAAAAGTTGCTGTCTTATTAGATATAAAATTAGGCATGCGGGGGGGGGGGGGGAAACATCAAGTGATGAAACAAGTTGCAATAAGACTGAAGTATTGAGATAGAGAATAGGTTGTACTTGACAAAGATTAAATCTATATTGCTGTACTTAAACTGAAACACAATGAAGGGAGTGTTGCAATAAGTTTGTTGGTGTTAAATGTAAAGAGAGAATTTTAAAAGTTAATATGGTTGCTTGCTCAAATTACACTAATGAGAGACTGGTTCAGATCTTATCTCACTAAGGACTACTGTGATGGAAGGTTTCCAGGCAGCAGCTATTTTATTTTTGAGTGGATTCGTTTGGATTTTCATCTTCATTCCTTTATTTTTCTTTTACTATGAACAAGTTTTATTTTTATTCCTCTTACAAGGTACTCATTAAAAATACTTTGTCAAGAAAACTAACCTTCTGTACAAGAACTTTGATTTTGGAAATATCTAGATGTTGAGTACTTTGCATATGTTACTATATCTAATTAGCAATTTTAATAGAAACTAAATACCTAACTAATAATCATTGAGTTACACACATTTTTAGATATCATTTTTTGAATAATCAGGCACTTCTCTTGAAGGTTGCAATCCATTGGTTTTAGAGGATAAGCACTGATTAACTATTGCAACATAAACAACAACAAGAATCTATTTGGGGATTTAATGAGCTTATATGCCATTGGGCAGTTAATGTAGAACTAATGGTAACATGTATATGTTAGAATGGCGCATTTAATTACTTTTTGCAATAATATGCTATTTACAGTAATATTGAACTAGCATCAATAATTATTTTAGTTATAGGCACTACTTAGGCTTGTTTGCCAATAGCCTACACCCATATGTAAACAATTACTTCAATATTTGTTATTGGTGTCGATAGGCACCAGAGAATTGAGACCTTTCGCATTCTTCTACAACACCAATTGAACTGGTACAATAATTCTGTGTGTATAATGAATGACTTTATATAAATATAATTGAAATATACACCCAAAAGGAGTCAGTATAGGGACATGTAATATACTGTATACCTAAAAAGGTAGGCAGGCACACCACTTCATACCTTTTATATCTAAGAGTGTGTGACTACAATACAATTAATATGATTAATTGATCACTAGACCTATCACTGGTTATTACGACTTCCAAATAATTGGAAATGTAATGATAAGATGATCTCAAGATTAAAAACTATTTTAAAAATTGACCAATAAAGTTCAGTACCAGCAGGTAACAACGGGGTCTCTTGTTTCATTTAATTTCTATAAAACTTTTATAATAAGACAACTCATTAAAGGAATAAAAAAATCTTACCATTATTAGTTGTAGACGTAGCCACTTGACCTTCTCCAGATTTCTTGCCAAGTCCGAAACTGTAATTTTTGTTTCGTTTTTCCTCCATTTCTTCCATCCTCTTTCCAATACCGAACCCATAATTCCTATTTCTTTTCTCTTCATCTCTTTTCCCTAATCCGAATCCGTAATTCTTACTCCTCTTTTCATCATCTCTTTTCCCTAACCCGAATCCATAATTCTTACTCCTTTTTTCATCATCATCTCTTTTCCCTAACCCGAATCCATAATTCTTACTCCTTTTTTCATCATCTTCTCTTTTCCCTAAACCGAATCCATAATTCTTATTCCTCTTTTCATCATCATCAATCCGTTTACCAATTCCAAATCCATAATTTCTATTTCGTTTACCCAACCCAAATTGATATTGCCGATTTCTCTTTTCTTCGTCTAGCATATCTTCTTCGTCCCTTTTACCCAATCCAAACCCATAATTCTTTGCGCGTTTATCCTTTTCTACTGAAACGTCGTCCAATTCTTGTTCCCACTTCTTGCCTAATCCGAAGGAGTAACTTTTGGTCCTCTTGCCAAGCCCGAAGCCAAACTTATTTCCACCGCGTTTTTCTTCCTCCATTACTTCTTCAGCTTCTTGAGGGTCAATCGATCGTTTTCCAAGACCGAACCCATATGGCCCAGCACGTAGTGAAGGTCCATCTGAATATGGGTTTCGTTGTCTTTTTCCCAATCCAAATTGGAAACGATCGCTATTTCTTTTATCCCAAATCTCTTCGTCCGGGTCTAATGAATAGCGTTTACCAAGTCCAAAAGAAAATCGTCTCCTGTAATGATCATCTTTTTTTCCCACTTCATATTCACCAGTTGCAGGGTTGACATCTCGAATGAAGTAGCCGTCAGGCAGCCTCCATTCGTAGCCTCCATCCCATAGGTAGCCGCGTCTATCGCGGGTTTCGTGAGATGATGTATCCGAAAGGTCGTCTTGGGCTAGTAGTAAAGATGGTGTTGCGAGAAGTAAGTACCAGAAACAGAGGGCCATGGTCTCCTGCCAAGAAAAAAGTTAATAACTAAGCTTCTTCTTGATTTTTAAATTATACAATATGGGCTATCACTTTTCATTAAATTAAAACACTCATGTGCACGTAAGTGAACTTAATTGATGAAGCGGCAAAGCGTGTTGACAGTGCTGTTGTTACAAGTAGTATGTTATACATATTATTGACGTTTAGCATAAAGGTTGCTCAAAGCTAATTAACTTATAATAAGAAATATTTATACATAATGTTAGACTTTATATAAATAATATTTACTGAGGGCACTTAATTTCAATTTAAAGTTAACGCTGTTCAATTAAAAACTGAAGAGTTTTAAAGGAAGTCAAAGTATTTTACTGTCATTTGTGGGCGTTAGTAAGAGTAATATTGCGTCCTTTTTACACATCGAAAAAAGTCGCCATTTCACTCTATTTGAGGAATTTTGCTTCTCCCTTAGTGAGTTCTGCACGCAGACACGCGTTATATCTATTGTGATTTGTGAACCCATTTACCCTTTAATGTATGGAGTCACAAATAAGCAAGAATTTTACAAAAGGTGTATTGTATTTGCCAACAGTTTTCTCGTCCATTCAAATTTAATTTACGAGTCTACTAGGTTGGTTGTATTGTATGGGATTGTTCTTAAAACCCAATGTTAATTGGTCGAGTCTAGATTTGCGTCCGTGTTCCTTTAGGGATAATCAACAACCTTAAAGTCTCAAAAACTCCACATTTTCAAAAAATGCACAATGTGTGAAGTGCTGGTTCCGGTTTAAAGTTTTAAAAAACATGGTTAAGGTTTGAAGGGTTTGATTATAAAATTTTAAAAGTATTGCTTTAGGAAGTTTAAGTCTCAAAAACTACCATTTTTTTGGCTGTAGTTTATGTATCGGGTAATGTAAAGATTTTAGGAAGTTTGCGCAAGCCCTTTTTATAGCTGTAAGCGCGACCTATGCGGCCTCGAGTATCTATGAAGCCGTAGGTTGGTCACGTGGTCAGAAACCGTCACTTTTTATGCGTCGCCATTTGCAAGTGCGTCTAAGCGACGATTGAAGACGAAGGTATAAATACATACTTTTAAGCACATAATTTAGTTGAAGAAGCATTAATAACGAAACAAAATTCCGGTATGTATTGTTTATTTCACGTTTAAAACTATAAATTATTATTATTATTTTTAATACTAACCTAAACAGATCCGCGTTTCGTGTTACGCAACTGTAACAAACGATTCAATTTTATTCATTTTTTTTACTGGGTTTCAGTTGATTAATTAAATCCTTAGAAGTAATTTTTTAAGACGAAATTATTTTATTATCATTTCATGCTTCATCTGTCTGTCTTAGATTTATAAGTTACCTGTAAAATAAGATAGGATAGGAACCTATGCTATAAGTGGCCTCTATAAGGCAAATTGCGCAAACTCCCTAATAGGGAGTTTTCGCAACTTGGCTTATACTTATACTTTCGCTCAGGACGATTTACGGGATTCGCAAAAATCGTCATAAGCGTAAGCGTAGCTATAAGTCAAATTGCGCAAACTCCTTAATGGTCCCATTTCGGTATTACGGACTGCACCGGGCTTACGAAAAAGTATTAAAACTTATTTAAAAGATTATAACGTTATTTAAACAATTTCAATCTGCGGAAGACCTAAGGCTACTATAAAAATTACATTCCAGAAGTTATTAAAAAAAATGACTCCTTCACTGAGACAACTTGAAGAATTTGAAATAAGTAATTTCATAAATTCCACCCACTATATATTTTTTTTTAGATTAGGGTCTTTAAAGTCAGTAAACAACATCAAGAAAGGGAAAAAAAATTTAAAACTCAACGGCACAAACAGAATATTAAGTTATTTCAATTATTTCATACATACCTAGTGAAAATTCATTTAGTGCTGACACTTATTATAACCCCAAGCAACTAAGTCTTGTTCGGGTTAATTGTAACTCATTTAAATCTTCTTTTCATTATTTCGTTAAGACATTTCATTTGTTGGTATATTTCAGGTCATTGTTGGAAATTAAAAATCTTTTATGTTTCAGTGGCACGTTTATTGTGGTGAGGTAAGAATTTTTTGAAACGAGTCTATTGTTGGATATAAAAATTTACGACAGAGGGGAATTGGATCAAGCAAAATGTTAAAGGGAAGTGTACAGAGTGAGGGGGTAAGAGATCGTAATATTTTCCTTTTTTATGTGAAATGTTATTTCAACAAAAGCGAGGGGTTGATTGCAACAATGAAAAGTGTCAACGTGCAAATTACTCCAAGCGGAATATCGTAAAAGTTTTTCATTATAGCATCATTAAAACAATGAAAAAACCAAACTAACAATAACAACGCTTTAATTTTAAACTTAAGTCAACAATGACTTTTGATGAAACGGAAGTTTATTTTATTGATTTTTAACTTATTATATAACAATCTAACTGTCAATCATTTTTGAAGCTTGATGAATTATTCAACAATGCACACGTGAACTGGAAAAAGTCAATACCGATAACAATATTTCATAGATAAAAGTCAGTGGCCAACAATTCGACAAATTCATGTCTACAACTAGCAACAATACACTACAATCAGCTTTATTGTCACTGGAATTTTTTTCCTTTTCTCCTATCTCCTTCACTTCAAGTGAACGGCCACTTCGATAAATCATGTCACCTCACTTATGATCGATATTGACACGTCTCAAAAAAGTCACCTAATATTTACGTTGCTGTGGCAACTGTAAGTTGTGTAGTGTTGCGTATCGGAAGTCAATTACCTTGTAACGATTGTTGCACATGATTAAGTGGAGAATCGAATACCGGTATCGATTTTTTTTTCTTTGATAATGTTCAATGTTGACCATGTAACGTCACCCCGAACGCACTTTTGACCCTTATAACAAGTTGCGGTGATCGGTCAATTTACCACCAGATGTCACATACGCGTGACAAAATTTTCCCCATAAACAAGGATCGGGTTTCTTAGTTGGCAACTTGGTAATTGTTGAGCAGGGAAACGGTGTTTGGTTACAACAATTAGCAGTGTTTTTAATTATGGAGCGGTTGTGTTAGTATTTTTATTGTGAAGAGGGTGAGAAAATTGCATGATTTTACAAAATTTATATCATCTCAAATTTGGAATTTAATTTTACAAAATTGGTCAAGTGGCTATTATTGAAAACCTCAAATTACCCTATGGTTGTAATTTATTAGACTATTGTTGTAAGTTGTATTGTGATTCTAGCGTAATTATAACGTTACTAAAGGAAAACAAATGCATAAATGACAATTGACTTGGGGGTTGATTTCAATATTTAACAATGTAATTTTTTTTCATCCCGTAAAAATTTTATGTGAAAAAATAATAAAAAAGAAAATTTCGGTGAAAAAAGAGGTTTTCGGGGGTTTTAAGGTTTAACTACTGTTTATGACAATTTGCGGCACTCTTACAATGAAAAACCTACTTTAAACAATAACAAAACGAGCGACGCGTTTGTTACCCGCGGTGATAGGGATTTGTAGTAGGGCCCTTAATCCACCGGAAGTAGACCTAAGTGGCACATACGAATGACGTTGCTCGCAAAATTGTGTGTGGAAAATGCACTCAATTCAATTGGCCCAGAAAGGTTTGCCCACAACACTGTATAATACTATTATTTGCAACAATGGACAATTTGAAATGTACGTCAATAGAATTAGGTATTAGGATGAGAAGACATTCTTCCTATTGGGCATCGTTTACTTTTTTCCTATTCCCTCAGGTGTTTTTGGGGCGACCTTTGTAGGCGCACTCGAGCATTGTTAAATTTATCGTTAATAAAAACTTTGAAAAAAGTTTTTGACATTTAAGTTTTGCTGAGAACTGCATTTTTCTAACAATGTAATACATGTCTATTGTTATCTAGGGAAATTGAATTTAAATGAGAAATTTCTTGTAAAAATGAACTTCCATTTTTAATTTAATTTTTCTCTTACTCTTGTTACAACCACTGTACTACAGGTGTAGGGGTATTAAAGTAAGATGTGAACTGACTTTTGATGAGAAGGGGAGAAATGAGAAAAGACATTGTTTTTTTGTGTATCTGTAATCGTTTCTTGAGGGTTTCAAACAGCTGCGGAACGTAATTACAGATAACTATATACCTGAGTTGTGCAGAGAAGCGTCAGGCGGTGCTTTTGTAATATCTGTTTTGCGTTCGAATTGAGTGCTTTAAATAATAAATTAAATATAATGCGGATGTGATTAGCATTGGATTAAGTGTCAATACAATTACCCATGGCTATAAATTATTTTTCAGTTATGGTATTGTTCTAAGGAATTTAAAACCTTGCGTTAATTACTCAATTTATAGCTCTAAAGGCGTTATAGGGCTGTAAAATTGGTTAATTTTTTATGGACTAAAGTAGAGCGGAATTTTTTGTAAGAAAATTTACTTTTTCTTTTAAAAAAAAAATTTAAAAGAAAATGAAATTTTAAATAAAGAATTTACCTGATTCGAAGTGAGTGAAACTTCGGGTCCACGAAGCAGGAGTTTGAGATTAGACACTGTTGTCACTCCTTTTATATAGCAAGTTTCTGGTGTGACGTCATTACAGCGTCTGCCAATTGGCGGCGTTGCTCGTTTGTCTGACGTCTTGTGAATGCTGAAACGTGCAGACATTTAGCAAAATTGTTGCGTGGTCGACAGGGGATAAGTATTTATGAATGGAAACAATAGATACGATTAGGAACGCTCATTTTTTTCTATTTCGTGTCATTTCAAGTCTCAACTTAATAATTTTTTTTCAAAATATTGATTTTTGAAAATAATTTCCAGATATCAGTTACATAACTTTATTGATTTTTTAAAACTCGGCGTTAAATTACAAAGCTATAAACCAATTTATAAAAATTTTGATATTTAAAAAATTTTTAGTGAAAATTTTAACTTGAGTCAATCAACTGAAATCCCATAATGGTCAATTAAGAGTAACATTTTATCAGATGTTGTCAAAAACAGGTTTGGGTTCCTGTGAAAAGTTGACAAGTTAATTTGTTGTTGTTGTGTGTTTTTTTTTTTTTGGGGGGGGGGGGGGTTAATTTTTTTGCACCGAATTTTTGAACAACAAATAAAGAAATCTTTAAAAATGGAATATTTAAAAAATTTCATAGTTTTTCTATTAGAAGTTGTTTTTAGTTAAAGCATTTATTCTCCAATCATTGACTTCTGGTAATTACAAAACAATTACAAAAATTAATCAACTCGACATCTGTGACAGACTCTGGACTACAAAAAAAAATGAGTGTAGGGTGAACTTAAGCGAAGAATTAAAGATGACAAGAGACAATTTTGTCCGCTGTCGAAACAATGTCACCCATTGGAAAAAAAAACATACACAAGAGACTCGTCGACTCTTATGTGTCTCTCGGGTCCTCTTTTTAAATGTCTTCAACATGGCAGATGGGGTAACGGATGAGTCGACAAAATGTCCGTCGCTTAGCAACAATCATCGAATGTTGCCATGTGCCCATTTTATTCACCTTGTTACCGCGGTTCCTACTTGTTTGTAGTTTGATTATACAATGCCATCACGTGATATAAAGACGAAAAGAAAAATAAACATGTTATTATTTTGAAAATCTTTAATTCAACAATACAAATATTATTACCAGGGTTTAATTACATTGTTTTCTATAACAGGTAAACCGTCTTAATTGCATTGTTTCCTAATTTTTAAATTCTCGCTAATATTAGAAGGATGTGTATTTTTTTTTTAATTTTTATCCGTAATTAGTTTCTCTTTGTCGGTGCTGAATTAATTTCATTATAACGAAACGTGTAATCAATAATAAACTGCTGTAAGAAATCAAAGTATAAAATATTTTTAATTAGAAATGTTCAAATCGAAATTTCGATTGCGGGAGTTGTTTTCACTCTTACACATCTCCACCCCATGGATAAGGAGATGAGGAAATAAAAGGGGGGAAATGGAAAAAAAAAGGTAATTGAACATAGACTAAAGGTTTTAGGCTTAGAGAGATAGGGAAAATGTGAATTGATGATAGAGTTCAGTTCAAATTTGAAAGAAATTTTTTTTTTTCCTTTGAATAAATTTTTTTTTTGAATTTATGTACTTTTAGGTTTGTTTTGATTTTTTTCCATCACCCCACATTAATTTGTGTTCATATGCGTTGTGAAGTTTTTATAGTTAGTATGTGAGTCTAGAGTGGAATTTATTGGTACTTAACTTTCATTTTAAAGTGATAGAAGTTTGGGGGGTTGAGTTGGGGTGAAAAGAGGAAAGTTTTTTAATTGGATTAATTTTAATTTACTTTTCTCCATTTTTTTAATACCCCAAAAATTTTGTCAAAACAAATAAATTAATATTGGATTGATAAACATCCCTATATGGAATTTTTTTTTATTAAAATCCATAAATCTATTTTTATATTCAAGTCATTTTTATGGGTACTTAATACTATTTTTAGGGTCAGAGTTGAATTTCTAAATGAAATTGAAATATCAATATTTTTTTATTACATAATTGATTTAAAAACTCAATTTATTCCCCTGTAATCAGTACCTTCAAAATAATAATGAATTACACAAGCAAAGACAATTTTAATAATAAACAAACAAATTTAACTTATTTTCTTTCCTCTAAATTGATTTACCGAATGAAATTCTACTAAGAAAACAACCAACTTCTATAAAAATTACCAATTCAAATATTAAGGAAATCAACGCACCTGTTGCTCACTTTGCTTTCTTAACACGTCACACTCACAGCCCCATTGTAATCTTCAATCAATAGTATAACTGCATGACCTTCAAATTTTAAACGTGTACATTTGGATGTAAATTTCCTCTTTGGGAGATGATAAGAAGAAAAAATGACGTCACAAGTCACGTAACTCAACACGTATGTAGTAATTGCATTTTTCAATCGTCAATTAAATCAAGTCCTTTATACCTGAATCTCATTTCCCGCACTGTTGATCAGACGAGAAAATAACCTGAACCACACCCACGGGTAATTAAAGCGAAACGGGTGTGCAACAATGTGCGAATAAAAGTGACGTTAATGTGATAGAATAAACAATATCGATTTAAAGCACCTAATAATGTGAGAAGATGTTTTAACTTTCTTTCTTTTTTATATATTTTGTTAAGCTTTTGTATTAAAGTTTATGGAGGACGGCAACTAGGAAGGCTTAAATCGATAAGAAACTTGCAGAGATCATATCTCTTTTTGAGTGGGGGTGTAGTTTAAGAAAAAAATATTTTGTTTCTTGTGTTAACATCATCCCCCAAATTGAAATGTGAGTTGGGCTGTCAATAAAAAAAATTTAAGTTTAGGATTTCATTTTGTTGATGTTTTGGTTATAGAAAATTGTTGATTGAACTCAGGTCATTGCCTGGAGTTCTTTAAAGTTTTTTAAAAGTTGAGTGCTTTACAGTTTCATATACATAGAAAAATCTCTTTGCGGTGCCATATGTCAATGTATAAATATAGTTTGCTATCACAAGTTAAGATCACAGAAATGAAATTAATGCACTAAGAAGATTATGTCATTTAAGTGGCTAGATACAGTCTGTCTGACACAACATGTCGTTGAAAGGTTTATTGCAGATTATTGACTGTTATGAAGCCAAGTACTGAAATACTGTAACTTGTTGTTGGACAGTAGAAAGACAAAAAGGAAATGAGATAGAACTAATCACTGGGATACACGAGCCAAGTCATTAGAAATTAGTGTATCTATTTTCAGGTCAAGCAAGCAGATATTCCATTCGGCATCTTTAAGAATGAAAGGGTTCAAAAATAGATTTTTTTTTTCTAAAGAAATTCAAAATAACACTGTTTTGATGTTTGTGCTAGCCACATTTCTGTGAGGTGTAACTAAATATATACATCAGTTCTTGTTAACTTACCAAAATATTTCTTGTACAATAATATAGTCCAGACAGAAAGAGTTCAGTGTATTACATGACATTGAGTACATGACAACGAAAACCTTTCTGATATAAAATTTGGTTGGAATATGCTTTGGGACTAGATATATACACAATGCAATATGTACTAAAATATATAATATGCAATAGAATATACAATACAGTATGACAGTCGTGTTGTGATACGCGTTTGTGTATGTCACACAGAGACAACTTTGGATAGGTTTCCTTCAAATCTCATTTCAAATGGAAATTTTTAGGCTATATAATTAAGATTCGTAACATTTAATTGGAGATACCAGATACTTCCCAAGTACAAATTGCCAATGAATAAATTACGTTTTAAGGTTGTGTGAATGGAACTGAGTAGAATCACTTATTGGAACTGTCAGAATACTTTAAATGTTGAATTTAGGGTCTATATTTGTCCAATACAACAATTTTGAGTAATGTTTTCGGATATTCCTTTGTACTTTCCCTCTGAATAAGGGGTTTTTCCTATAACCTTTACAAAAAATATCGATTTAAAAAAAAAGTTTTTAAAGTTACTCTAAAATTAACTTGTGACTTTGGTCGTTTAAAATTTAATCCCTTGAATTTTAAGAATATCAAACTTCCATAATTAATTTGTAGAAAAAATAGATTAAAAATGCATAAGATAAATCTAGGAACATTTACTTTACAAAACTGTGAAAATAAATTTCGATTACGTCAATATGAATAAATTCATTTACGAATGCGGAAAGTAAAAATTTAATTATTTCAGTTAACTAAAAAAATGGAATTATGTAAAAGAACAACCTTTTTCTTTTCTTGCATCTAATCCATTAAAGAATTGAACCTGCTCTCTCAAACAAACTCGTATTTGAAATTCATTGACAATATCCGCGAAAACATCTTAACAATATTGATGGTGCCGGAAGTGACAAGAGATGCGGGGGGATGGCACAGATCTAGGGTCTAGTGATTTATCCTCTGCCCGCACGCGATGCAGCGTCTCGTGGGATGAGCAGGGAGGGGGTTAGCGTTCTCATTTCCACTTTCATCTTCTTCCTTTTTGTACACCGGAAGTATGAGTAAAAGCAAAATAACTTATTCGCAGAAGAGCTTGTTGTTAGAATTTAAAAAAAAATTGTTTGCAGGTAAAAGAGATTTGCGAAATTCACGTCTGTTGTTAACGATAAAAAGTGAAGAAACGCGTGCGTTTATTGTCAAGTTAATTGTTAGGATCGGGAATGTTTTGTTGTTGTAGTGGATTTATTTTAATGCGCATTGTTAGGGGTTTTTATTGACGCGGTAATTCCTGGGTATTAATTAGCCCATGAGAAAATTACTTTAATCCGCCGAACGGGGTCGGTCACTGCAACTGGAGCCCCCATCGTAGAAAATCCCTGCCAAACCATCATATCAGTTTATTGTTGCATCATTACGCGTGATGCTTTGGTTGATGGCTGGGTTGGTATGGCAACGTAAAATTAACAACCGTCGGTGTGAGAGAAAATGCGAGGCGAGTTATGAAAAATTATTGTTGACTATGAGTGTGGGTTGGGTTGTAGGTGTTGAAACAATGGCCAATTATTACACGTTGAGTGAAATGTAGCGGTGCTATTGTACACGTGGGTTTAATCAGGAGTTTGATAGGATTGGGGGATGAAGAATAAAAGTTTTTTTTGGAAGGTTGTTGGTTTTGATCTGTTTGAGCGTGATCTTGATTCCATGGTCCTATTGAAAGGTTAATTTATCTTCATTTTTGGGGATTTATTTGTACATCATCTTTCACTTTTTGGGTAAAAAAATTTTTGTTTGTTGGAAGTGACGTGATTTTTTAAAATTTACTTAATTGGCTCAAAATGAAAGTTTCGACCTTTCTTCTATAAAAAAAAAATAATAACATGAATTTTCATGTCAGTTATTCTGAGAGAGGTAATTAATCTTGTCTCTGGTTTATTGAAGATAAAAGTTTGTAGTTTGTTGTTATTGATTTTTTGGTCACTAATTAACTATAAACTCTAATCGTTTTGAAATAATTGCGTCTTGGCTTTTATAGGCTGTTACATTCTTGGATTTCATCCCTCATGTCACGTGATCTAAGCTGGTTTGGTTATCAATAGAAATTAAGCAAAATAGATGGAGGTGAAATCCAAAAATGTTACTTAGAAGCACAAATACAATTACTTCAACGTGGTTGGAATACTAAATTTTGTCATCTTTAGGAAGGCTTGCGCCAACCCAAAGAGAAAAAAATTGCAAAAAATTTTGTAAAATAATTTTATAGATTTTTTCCAATTTTCAAAATTTATTTTACTTCATATGATAAAAATAAAAATTAAATTTTGAAAAGTTTTTGAAATTTGAGATAATTATAGACAAATTATTTACAAAATTTTAAAGCGTCTGCTGGGGCCATGTTAAAATCATCAATTAAAAAGTTAATAAATAATTCGATTTTCTGGAAAAACTGTTTTGCAAAATTTTCATATTTTTAATTTAACTTTTAATAAGATAGATTGTCCCTGTAAAATTTCAACTTTTAGAAAACAGAATTTAAAATAGATTTTAATAAAAAAAAAAAACAAATCCCGTTTGGGAAAATAGTTTGATTTAATGAGAAATGAGAAAACAAAAATATTTGACTTTAAACAAACCTCACATTTTGACTTGAAACCATGCCAAAACATCTCCAAGATTGGAATTTTTTCAACGTAAGGAAGAATACCTTTCATGTTTATTGACATTCGCAAACAATATAACATTTGTTTCCCTTGTTCAATTTTGCATTTCAATCTCATGTCTCTCACTTTAAAAAAATATTCTACGTTTCAATCAAACGTGAGAGGAAATATGTGCTAAAAAAAGTGGTTGTAGTTGTTAAAAAAAATTTTGTAGGTTGTTTTTATGTCCAAAAAATGATGTAAATGTATTTTAAATTTTTTTTCTTTGCCACATAGCGCATGAAATCCAATAAATTGCAATGGACTTAGCAAAAAAGTGGCAAAGTGTTGGTAATGTAAGTTATAGAAAGTTGCATGCAAAGATGTAAATTGACTTGAAGGAAAAAAAAAAAAACTTGGAAAAGAAAAATGACGTCATTGACAGAAACTTGAAAAAAAAAAAAACATTAAGAAAAAGGAAATTGGATTTTAGAATATTATTTTACAAAAAAAAATCTTACAAGAGATTGAAAATTAAAATTTAAAATTTCCTAAATAATTTTCAACCAAGCTGTTATTCAAAATTGTTAAATCCCCTTGAATTGACACTGTCCAATTTGTGTCTAATCACAATTTGAATCAATTAACCGAGCACCTGTTTCATTCCCAGTGTCACTTGATAATGGACTACTTAAAATTTAAAAATGTAAAAAAATAAACGAAATTCTCTTTTGACATCTTTAACATTAAACAGTGAGTGCGGCTTAGGCTTTTGCTTAAGTTGGACCTATTAAACATTTCCTGCGGTTAATTCCTTCCTGAGGGGATTAAATAGTGTAATCCTGCCTTGGGCGTTCATCTTGTTAATCTTGATTAGGTTTGGGATTCTTCCTCTCTCAATCCATAAAGTTAAGTGTCGCCCATCTCTTTAATTAGTTGATCGATAAATCAAAAAAGAGAATAAGTTTCAATCAAAACGCGTCCACGTGCACGATATCGGGTTTTCATATATGGAATCTCTATAGTGGATGATTGATTAAAAATCAGCCGTCAGTCTTCACCTGTTGCTCTCTCACCTGAGTTTGTATTAAATTACACTTTTCTGTTTACTGTATATCGCCAAAGTTAATTTAACGAATATAGTGGATTGGGAAAACGGAGATTTCTATCGGTAGGGGGCGCTCGAATCGATGACACGAGGCAAACACTAAAGCCAAACATTAAGACAGATCGATTCAAGTTCAAATATTGTAGAATTGTAGGAAAAATTTCAATGGCAGAAATCTTAAAAGTGAAAACAGTGATTATGTCTTAAAATTGAAAATAATTTCCGCATATTTTGTACTTTATGTATACAGTCTATAGTTAAACTTTAAGAATTTTTTTTTAATATTTATTCAGGAATTTCTTGTTAGAATTACATTGGATGAATGAGAGTACTTCAAGCCATTTGAGGAAGTATTGTATATATAGATTGTTCAAATACACTGGAAATTAGTGTTTACGGTTCTGAGTTTCTGAAATTCTTGGAAGTTGTTTTTGCCAACGTCAAATTTTAATCATATAATGTGACTGTTTAAAATTGTTTTTATTAAAGGGTATCATTGCATACCAACTTCAATAGTATGTGTTGTCTACACTTCGCAGTAAACGATCATACATATTCATCACTTTTGAACCTTTTCATCCATTTGTCCCTATTCACAGACGTTATCTTACCTACTATTTTAAGAGTGTAGTCAAACATATTTTGTGTCTTGTCATTCTTTTCCATTTTGTGACCATTTTCTGATAAATAACTAAAACATGTTCAATTGA
This sequence comes from Pachymerium ferrugineum, assembly GCA_034686365.1. Lineage (NCBI taxonomy): Eukaryota > Metazoa > Arthropoda > Chilopoda > Geophilomorpha > Geophilidae > Pachymerium > Pachymerium ferrugineum. The sequence continues at coordinate 37,398 of JAQGAS010000047.1, forward strand.
TCACTTTTCTAATCATTTTTTTGTGTATTCGTGAATAGTAAATTTGGTCGCTTACTAACGGATAAGTAAAAGGTATAAAAATTGAGAAAATTATACCTTAAAAGGGAGTGTGCAATCACATGTAGGGATATTTAAAACGTGACATACATAACGCAGAAGAAATTTGATCAGAGATTATTTAGCTTATAAATCGAAATTAGTTATCACATAAACATGATTCAACAAAGAGCGAAGCAAAAAAAATAATCAAAACTATTAAATGAAACTACAATACCCTATTATGATGGAACAGAAGTTAAATAGGGGTGTACAGCACTAGGAAAAGGATATTAAAGGTGTTAAACCTACATTTGCATATCAAATGAACACCTATGAGGTGTAATTTTAGTTTTACAACATGCCTCTTAAAAACGTGTTGTTGTTAGTTGTTACATCCTATAGGTGTAAAGAGGACCCTTACAGAAAAAGTTAATCATTTTTTAGTCATTTTCAAATCACTTTGATAACTAATGACTAAAATGAAAGATATTTTTAGGTTACTTTTTGATTATTTTTAGGGTTTTTTTTTGATCATTTTCAGCATTTTTTTGGTCATTTTCAGGGTTTTTTTTGTTATTTTCATTTTCTGGTCATTTTTAAGTCACATAGATGTCAAGTCAGAGTTAGGTATGAAGATGATTAAAAAGTGACTAAATTTTAAACTTTTGTGAAACTTAAATTTCTTAAAATGACCTATGATGATCAAAATCTGACCAAAAATTAACCAAATGATCAAGTAATGACCAAAAAATGACGTAAAAGTGATCAACTTTTTCTGTAAACTTAAGGGGAAGTTACACCTTACTTCACACCATCATGTGACCAAACTAAGGGTGTAATTACAGTTTGACCCCGCATTGGTTGTCATAGGTGTTGTTTTAGCATCCCTGAATGGCAAACGGACACCCCATGGGTGTAAACTTAACTTTACACCTCATTTTACACGTTTTTTCAGAGTGTAGTTTCATAAAAGTATTGAAAAATTTGCCTAAATACTGTAGTTATATAATAGTACAAGTGCTAAATGTATCTTAGTAGAAACCTCATTGTATTTGACCTTAAATATAAATATGTATATAGATATATGTTATTGAAGCAATATAAATATTAGCTAATGTGAATACTGCATTTTTTACCTCTCAAGGTAAAACTCACCTCCCATCAACTTTACATCCTGAAGCATTTCTCGAATACCTTTTTTGACATGCTTTTAAAGTGAAAAATATACGTATAAAGGAATCGGTATAGGACGTCTAATATAACCTAAAAAGACATACTGGCATCATTGTATACCGTGTCAAACCTATTATATTTGGACAGAACAAGTTTTAATTTAGATCCATCACTGATCATCTATGATTAAAAATTGAACATGAATGTGGTCTATAAAATAATCAAATTTTTAAAAAGAGAGTATTGATTTACTTCTTGTCGTGTACTGGCAGATAATGATTTTTTTTTTGTATGTTCAGTTTCTGATGAAAGGGTATACTGTATCATCGATCAAATTATAACCAAATTTAAAAATGGTCAAATTTTGGGTGCACACTATAAACTCTCTCTGGTTTTGGTTGAATTAAATTTAAAATATTCTGTTGTAACACAACGTTTTTTAGAGTGTGCCGTGGAGAAGTGGGTTGGATGTTATTTGCAAATACAAGTTCACTCTTTAATTTGTAGTTACATTAAATAATTTTGTAAACTTTCGCAAAACTTTTGTAATTGGCCGCTTTGAAAATGTTACAAAATTTACATAAATTTTAAGGTGTTTGCTCATTACCCACATTTTTCTGTAATTCTTACAAATATTAGCAAAACGTCTGGATCTATAAGGCAAAAATTAAAGTTTGAAAACTTTTGCAAAATCTAGTCAATTTTTGCAAATTTTTATATTTGGAGACAGTCACATGTCTTCAGTGTTGCAACACGATTTTGCAAGATTGTAAATGTGATACAAAATTCAGATTTAGAGTACTGATACTTTATGATGAAATTGATTAATTGAGATGTGCAGGCATCCCTACTTCGGGGTGTTGTTATAAATACGTACAGTATAAAAATATAAAATTAATAATTTTTAACAATCGGTAAGTGAATATTCTATTTCCATGAAACCGACGCTTTGTTTATTCAAGACTTATAATGATACATTTCACTTCTCTATTGCGGGCATTAATTTCTGTAATGAAGATAAATAATTAAATTTAAAAGCTGAATATATACTTCTTAAGAGTTTTCATCCAACGCAATTGATAATTGTCTGACATTTGCTTTCAACTTGTTCAAACAACAACAACTGTTTCACACAGCAGACCAGAATTATTAATCAGGTGTTTTTGAAGTGATGAGTGGCTTAGATGTTTCATTTTCCTTCGCTAAGTTTGCATGGATTTAAATTCAATTTCACAGTTTATGGTTTTCTCGACGACAAAACAAAAGTTGGTTTCAATTATCTTTAAAATCCTGCAGGCAAGTCAAATGAATACGTAGATTAGTACATTGTATAGACCTTCAATTGGAATTAAACTTGCATCGCTTTATCTTGTTTATGGAATTTTAAAATATAAAATATAATTTTCTTAAAGCTAAATAAACTTTAAATCTTGCATATGTATTACAAATGCATAAGTTCATTAAGTATTAACTATATATTTTACTTTTAATATTGTTTTAGTAATTTTTTCATATTTTTTTCCAGAATGCTGTCGTCAGGTTTTCTCAACCAAGGAATTTTTGCTGTACAACTGATAAGACGACCAAAATGCTGCCACTAATTAAATGTAATTGAAATGGAAATGTGAAGCAGGAGACATGTCTATAAAAACCTTACTGAAGAAACCAAAGATATGAGGCAAATTGGTCAAATGAAACGGAAAGGAAGAAGAAAAAAAATGAAAAATGAACTGAAATTTTAGTGATGGAATAAATTTTATGAAGTACTCTCTAAGGAAACCCTTACGGTACGTTTTTTTTTTTTTTTAAATGCAATTTAACCCCGCAAAGAATTTTTTTTTTAAAAACGCTCAGCTCCCCTATAAAATCCAACTGCAAAAGAAAAATGTTTTCAAAGCATTAAGCTCGTGTATTAATGTCAATAAGCAAAAAGAGACGGAACCATGTGAAAATAACATGTGCACCAAAATTGCATGTTTTCACAACTTAACTTCATTCGCAATGCAATCACAATTTTCCATTAATTCAGACAAAATTTAAAGTCACGCACCAACTTTGACTACAATACAACCATTAATTTTAATCATGATGGAGTTTATATTTCTTCAAAAAAGGCATTCCAATAAAATATATAATTTTCGTTACGTAAAAAAAAAACTTAAATAAGCACAGACATAAGACAAACTTACCAATTAAAGTATTCATTTCAAAATTCATCTTTGTTCGTAGATTTCTTTCTTTAGGGTTTAATTTTTAATAAGAATTCTACTCACACAAAAAAATTCTTGTATAATTAAGAGTTGAGAAAAAGCATTTGATATGTTGGTCACTTGTTGCATGACTCTTGAGAATTAATGTAATTTGGAAGAAGCTTAACCGGAAGCGTAGGGCAGACTAGTCAGTCTGTGGACAAGTTGAGTGATTTGCTTCAAAGAAATACAGACAGTTGAGGATTGTGTTGGTTGTTTGATATATCAAGTTGATTGCCTTTAAGTAGATTTGCAGGCCTGTTGAGGGGAAAAGGTAGTTGATGGTAGTTTTTTTTAGAAAGTGATGTGAAATTACTGCCAACAGATGGTTTGGGAATAATTGAATAAGGGTTTGTTGTATTGATTTAAGAGAGCTTTTATGGTATTAGGATTTAATGGGAGAAGTATGATTAACTGGAATGAAAGGGGGTTTTAATATTTGTTGTTTTATTTAGTGTCAAGATGTCAAGATGTAAATCGTGATGTTCAGTGTTGACACTACATTACAACTAACTTACAATCAACAAGGTTTGATCTTTTATAAGCATTAGTGATCATTAGTTTATCACTTTTTAGTCATTTTGTTGTCAGTGTTTGGTGATCGATTAATCATATTTTAAGCAGTTCTGGTCACATCAGGTCAATGATTAAAAACGATCAAATTTGTGCATTCCTGTGTGTAGTTTTTTTTTTTGTGTGTGTGTACAATGCTGGTATTTAGATGGATTTTCTAGCTGTGTTATGTAGTTCGTTGGATTTTGACTTTATGGTGGAGAAGATTTAAACTTTATGTGATGCTTCCATCTACGCCTATTTATCAATTTTTTTTCGAGATTCCAGTTTTTTCAAGTTTACTTCTATCAAAACTTTGAAAATTGAAATATGTTGAAAAAATGTTGATAAAGTTAAATAAATATACTAAGAAACTTTATCTGGTTTATTGAATCACCCAAATTGTTGTGGTGGATGGGATGCATTGCATTAAAAGAGAGTTTTTTTTTTTCCCTTAAGGGAATTGATGAATTCATCTATGCCTGATCTGGATGGATCTGGAAAGTTTGTTTTTACCTTGTCTTGGCAATCACTTTCAGAAAATGTACTTATTTAGTCAACCAAGACATGATTTTTCACTTTAGTTTTTTTTTTTAAAGAGTAATGGGAGATCTCATTACACACAATATTTTGCTGGTCATCTGGTCATTTTGTTGGCGCATGGAGTCAAGTATAAGTTTACTTTATAGTAATAAAATCTTTATGCTTGAAAGATTTTAATTACCTTTGACTTCCAACTTATTCGATAAAATCTTTTTTTCCTAGTTCTAGCTATGCAGTGAAACACTTAAATTTTTTTTTCATTTTAACTTTAATTTTTGATTGAGAAAAAAAAATAGTATGAGGCTTCATTTACTGTTTTTATTTCTATTTGATTTTTAAAAAATAAATTTCAGTTTTTAAGAGTACAAATTTTTTTACGTTTATCCTCTCTTTAATCTGGGTTATATATTATTCAGGTTATTAACCCCCACAATCTTCCTCAGTTGACGTTGATAATACTCATGTTGACATGTCAAAAACATGCAATGTTTTGACATAATAGTCAGATGTTTTTGGCTGTCCATAATTTTATTTAAACTGGTTTTATCCTGTTTATGTTACATCAATATTTTACACTTTTTATTGATTTTCACCTGCTGGGTTATTGATTCTTACATTTCACTCTTGCTAAACTTACATGCAATGTTTAATAGTACATCATATATCTGGAATATAACGGAAAAGAACTTAAGAATATTTTATTAACTTCGTTTAGTTAAGAACATACAAAATTTATGACAGGAGAGATTAGGAAGCTCAATGTGACAGAATAATGACGTCAGTGGACATATCTTGTGCAATATTTTGTTATATCAGCCAGTTGGGATAAACAATAAACCAATTTGTGAAATTAAAACTAAACACAACTATAGTGTCTTTTCTTGTGCCAATTCTTATAAAACTCGAATCTGCAATGACAAAAGCCAGGCTTTTCGTCAATAAAAGTATTTCAATTATAAGAAGTGGGTTCGCATCTGCCGTTTTTCAGTCGCACTGTTACTCCATTTACCCAAATCCATTATGGTCTTGAAAGAATTGACTTTTGGATTGTCAGAATTATTTTCTTGGACATTATACATTCTGTTAAGTTTATTCATCATGGAATAACAAAGTGTAATAATTCAGTTCTTTTGATTAATGACTGAATTTGCATTTTGAAATTATTTTTAAGGCTGAGAAACTGTGATGAATTGATGTAATTAAGTGCTGAAATATTAAGTTGCGGGTTTTTCTTATTTAACACTTGGATTTAGAGAGAGACGAACGGTAAAAATGTTGCTGTCAATGCCATCTGCCGGGTCAAATAGAAAATACTAGTTGCAGATATTGATACTAGAAGGGCGGTAGCTGCAAAATACAGTTGGGACATCTATTGAGATTAACATGAAGCTTTAAAATTGGGTGACATCTGGTGATTGATTAAAACAATAGTGAATGATTGCCATTACTTAAAAGTATAGTTTATTGTTGACATCTAACTTATTCCTGTTTTTGTTCTAACATCCAAATTCAATCCACTAATATTATATTTTATATTATATTTATAAATATAAATTAAATGACCTAGGACTTAGAAATTACAGAAAAAAGGACAAAACAAAACTTTTATTTAGAGGCATTTAAGCTGCTAATCGAATTCAAATTAAAATTTTCACCAAATTTATACGAAACGCTAAAGTTATCGCGCTAATTTTAGCGTTAGCGAAGCCTAAAACAGGCTTAATTTCTGTTCTTATTTTAAAATAGTCAACTTTGAGTATAAAAAAGGCACAGAAAATTAAGGTTAGTTTTTAATAATTCTGTAGTATAAATTGATTTTTTTCAAGTTAAGAAGTGGTAAAAATTTTAAAAATTTCTCGGTAGAGGACCGTCTTTCTTTCTCAGCTCGGTTTTAATCACCCCTTCGACTCAACGATGCTCAACGTTTAATCCAGTGTTAAACCATTTTAGGAACGCATCGTTAGAAACAGTTGATTCATGATCTAATCCATGTAATGGCTCTCTTTACAACATTTTTTGCCACCCAAACCGCGAACCGGGTTTGCCCATCTTCCAAATGACGTCACTAATTGTCGGTTTTATTAAACTCCAATTGAAACCCAACTCAATCTGTTCGAACTTGTTAAATAAAAGTACAGAAAAGTGTTATCAGATCTACGATAGTATGGCTGACCTAAAACTTGATTTTCCAGCTGGTCACTGGATTTTAAGAATAATATTTTTAAATATTTCCAATCTTTTTTTTTCACCCTCTTATTTCCATTCCCCTCACTGTCGAGGGTGAGTGTGCGAATGCGCACGTTTGTACGCAGCAGCCGCGTTCGCATTTTCTACTTTCTGGTCCTCAATGAGCGCACGCGACCGGAAGTAATGCGCGTGCGCAGTGGAGCGCACGTGCGGGAACGGCGCTTAAGGAACTCCTCCCCTTGTGCAAGAAGGGGGATCATGATTTGGACGACCCTCGCTTGTCAGGATGACTTAGATCAACATTAGTTGATCAAATGGCCACGGTGGGGCACTACTGTTGATGTGTTGTTAACAAGAGTTGTACGCATGCGTCCTTGTAAAAGAAGGGAAAAATAGATGACGAAGACGGTTTTAATATTCGGTCGATTTGCGTTTTGTGTTTGCTATTTGCGCCAATAGAGGGCGTTAAAAGCTCGGTTTGTCAATTTATTAACCAGGGTAGATTGGATTTTTGATCATTTTTGGACTTTCCATTGCAGCAATCTGAAAGGATGTTTTTCATAGGGAAGTGGAATTTTAGGGAAGTGGAAGTTCCACCGCTTTTTATTGATGACGTTTTACTTTTAAGCGTTATTCTTCTTCTTCTTTTAAGTAAAAAAAATCTCCATCGTGTGTCAAATATGAAAATTAGTTTTCAGTTCACAAAAATAAGTTTGCAATTGAGAGATCACAAGTAAATTCTTAACGCTCCCTTTATTTTTTCTGAGTACCCAAACCGGAAATGCCAACAAAACGCCAAATGAGGAAGAAAATGAAGCATCTAGAGAGAAATTAGAACACAAAGTCAAAGAATAATTGGGTATAGATAAAATATAAAAAATAGGTGTATGTAAGCAGTTAGAATGAAGGAACATCTGTCACTAGTGGAACATAAGGAAGCGATCTATAAAGAGAACAAATCTCAATACAAGAGCGAAGAAGAGGTTTTTTTTCTTTAATTTAACACCAAAGCAGGAATGAAATATGGCGCACCAGTTGCCCTTACACCTCCATCCTCTCCTTAGGGGGATCTTAAAGGTGTAGGTGTGTCCTCAGCCCCCCACTTAGTGGGGCAGCGAGGGGGTGGGCGTGTCACCGTTTGACGTGACCAATGAGGTGTAAGTGGGCTGATGATTGACAGGGGGGAGTGTTGAGGCGTGACTTTAGCGTTCCGATTGGTGGCGCTCGCTCCAGCCCCATTACACGCCTGAGGGGATGACGTAACAGGCACAAAGCATCGGATTGGTCGCGGTGGTCACGACTCCCAATTCCCCCCTTCCGCCTCCCGCGTCCCCCTGGTGTCCATGTGTGGCTGAGGGTGTAGCGTTTCCTTGCACCTCAGTGCGTTCTTGGGCTTTCCCGCTTGATGGTTCCCTCCGTGGACTAGGCCGGGCGTGAAAAGTGCGTGAATCCCGCGTTCCTCACACGTGGCTGGCGTCCCTCTCGACTTGCAACCCCCACCCCACCCCCAGGTGGATATCAACGCGTCGGCGACATCAGGTAAGAAAAAGTTATGGGTTAAAATATTTGTTTATTTTGTACCTAAAATTTTGTTTGGGGGTTTCCTATCCCCTTCTCTATATCGCTCAAATCCCGGTCTTAGTTCAAATTTTCCTCGGGTTTTTTCTCACATTTTCTCCCCTTCGGACAAAAGGCAAGAGGTCCGCGTTCGAGTTTCGGGTCGTGTAAACTGGGGTCGTAAATTGGGTGTAAATTTTTGCGCTAAAGTGGATTTAAGGGTTAATTTGCTTAGTCACGTGGGTAGAATTAACGGTTTTGTTGTAGCAACGGTGCGCATTGAAAATAAAAAAGTAGGTACGGAAATGGGGTTGTATATTGTTGATACTCATAGAGAATGTGAGGCACTTAAAAACGTTTGTTGAGTATGACAAATTTAATCGTTGTTATATTATTTAAAGGAATTAAAATGGCTTCTTCATTTTTAATGCTAATTGGATGAATGATTAATTAAAGTTAATTGAATATTTTACAGTTTATGCATTTGAAATGCATACACTCAAAATAGCAATCATTTAAAGCTAAATTTGACTTAATTTTACATTTTTTACTTTAGAAAAGTCTATTTAAACCGTCAAAATAAGCCTTTTAAATTTAATTATTCAATATTTTAATATTTTTAAAACATTTAAATAAAACAATTGGGGCATATTTTAACTTCTACCTGAATCCTCTGAATTCAATAATTTTTTTTTACATTCTCCCCCTTTTCTTTTTTTTATCCAATTTTGCATCCTCTGGCGACGATCTCGAGTCTTACATTTGTCAATTGGCCCAACTCCCATTCGGACTTCGGAATTATAATCCAGTAGGGTTGGCGTTTGTTTAAATAAAAGGAGGGGTATGGGGGTATTGACCACCAACTACGCCTAGGGCCAAACGACAGTCAGCTAATGGCGCCTGGGACGTAGCTAACCCCCTCAAAGACGCCGCCCTAGCGACAAACTCCTCAAACCAGTCAGATTGGGGCTTACCTCACCTGAAGGGAGATAAAACTAGGGGATGGGAGTTGAAGGACAGGTGAAAGGAGGGGGTGTAGGGGATTGGTAAACACGTGATGTGTCGGCCATGTTTGAAATGTGGTAGCTAATTAATGGGCTCAGGTGACAAGGTGTGGGCTAATTTGTCACTCAGGTGGATTTGTGGGGCGTTGAGGGAAGGGGAGAAACAGGGGGTAATTATTGGGAGATTAAAGTACCACTCCTACCTATTCACAATGGTTTGTGTGTTAAAACGAACGTGGTATTTTTAGATGTATGGGGTTTGTTTTTATAGGGTGTTGGATTGTGGGAGTTTTGAATGTAAATATTCAAAGGGTAAATGTAAAAAATGATGTTCGGGTTGTTTGAAGTTGAGAATAAATTTTTCAATATTTTTGAACCTTTTTTTTTTTAAGTAATTTTTTTGGATTTTTAAATTATTTTTTTAAAATTTTTTTTGTTTTACTTGTCTAAATGATTTCTTTTTTTTTTTATTGATGTATATTTGTTAATTATTTTTGATTTACATTAAAAAAATTACTTGCTTTTTTGAAATGGTTTTTGAAGGTTAAATTTTTGGTATGCAGTTTTTGAAATCTTAAAATGAAGAAAGATGATGGTGAATTATTTGTTTTGATGTTAAAATTTATACGAAAAAAAGGAAAAGAAAAAAAGTAACCGAATTACGCTTAATTTGTTGTTGCACTTGATGAATCACATCTGTCAATATAGAAACAGGTTTTGTTTTGTTGCTGCACGCTTTCAGCTATTTTTTTTTAACAGTTTTAAAACTATAAATTTAAAAAGGCCGAATCCTTATAATACTTATAATAACTACTACTTAAGATAAGAGATTGTAAACTTTTGTTTAGTGTTACATTACAAACACCTTTAAACACTAAACATGTTTCCAATACTATACAAACATGTATACTTATTATAAGTCCTACTGTGCAGAAATAATAAATTTTAAATACTAATTTTGAATACAAACACTAATGTAAATATACTTACTATACTCCTCAGTATACACTTCATAAAATTAGTTGTTGTATTGTGTAAACACGCATCATTTACACAATCATAGTCACTAAATACAATAAAAATAAAATCTAAATTTACTTACAACCACTTTTCACACACAACAATCATTTTAAATTAAAGCTAGATGTGGAAACTAAAACACTCATCCACTACCATGACTTACAATTTAAATGATACACATTAGGATTTAATTCGGGGGGAGGGGGAATATATTTTTATCGAAACTTACAAATCCTTTTCCATTTCTTTACTTCCAATCCGGAAAGAAAAAAAGAAGAGGAAGAAATATCCGACTTGATGTGGCGCTGATTTGTGCTATCGAGTCACTTGACCTTTCCCGCGTGACCGCCCCGCGAATGACCTCCATCTGTCAACGGACCCCATCACACACGACATTCTTTTCCCAGCCATTGTTTCTAACAGCAACTTTAAAAAAGATCAAAACCCTCCTTGCCAACAAAAAATAGACCTAAATATTCGATTAAAACTTTGATAACCAGAAACCACACTTTAAACCGCATTGTTGCATTGGAGGGGAAAAAATTAAAAACAAAAAATGAAATTTCTCCCCTCCTTCTAGAGCGTTCTCTTTGAAACTCGCCAATCCCCCTATCGGACTTTGCGAACTCCCTTGGGGGGTGTCGATGAAGCTTCTCCAACACCTGATGCATTAACGAGTTCATCGGAGCAGATCAAACGCAGTCCGCTTTCCTCCCCCACCCGCCTCCCGTGCGTCTCCCCGCGGCGGGGGCGTCGATTTCCAATGAGACGCCTATCGGGTGCGTGGCAGCTGCGCCTGCGCATGCGCCACTCAAAATCCCTGCAGGCGGATTCTCAATTGAGAGAACTGAGAATTAACACAAAATAGCAATATTGAAGTATTAAGACAGAATACGATACGATGATACGATTATGAGACAGAATGGTATTTATTTAGTCATAACGTTACGGGCGGATTTATAATGAATCTAGTACTACGTTCTTAATACTGGATTAATTTTCACCTAGGTTGGTTCAATCCATCCTAAAATTGTTAACGCCTTAACTATACTTGTGTAACGTAGTTGCTAGATTTTTAAAGACTTCAAACGTGGAAGAGAGACAGTCCATTGTATTAGCATACAAGGAATTATATTCAAAAATGCATAAAACACCGGTTTACTGTTCCTACTCCAGTTTTGGAACTTGTTCTTTTAATAGGGTTCGACTTTTGTTCACACAGACGTTCCTTAGCGTAGGCCTAACTTGTCTTATTATAGTTATAATACTAAAACTTTCAGTTTGACTACATGCACATGCACAGCGCATGACCCCATGTCAACCAATTTGAGGTCATGCAGTGATATCGATATGCGACGCTATTTCTAATCTACTGGGAAAAGGAATTGTTAAAATAACGAAATCGTAAAGCATATCGCTATCATAGCGTTGCACCATCTCTTTGTTGTTATAAAAGTGAAAAATGCTGGTGTAATATTAAATGAGACAAGTGCAAAACCTAAAACTAAAAGGTATTAAACCAGAATTTCCAATCAGGTGAAAGGAATGAGTTCCGGAGCTTGATCGTCATCAATGAATGTCTGTTTATAGCAAACGCTCATTGCTGATCGTTATCACTAATTGCTTAAACTTGTAGTAAACATATCGTATAGAGGCTTAATCTTTACCTTACGATAATCAAACTTGATGTAATTAAATTTTATATAGATTGGCTAGGCTTTTTGGAAGGACCCGCCCAAAACGGTTTGGTTAGCAAGTGTTAATATCTTAAACCAAAGTAAGACCTTCCCTGGCAGCAGCCATTTTGTGCCTTAGGGATTTTTTTTTCCCTTGAAGCAGACGTTGCCATAACTTTAACGTCTATTTTGAACTGGAATCAAACTATAGGTTTTATGTTAAGAGATATAATTCATTACTGCGATCAGTATACAACTAGGGTAGATCTGATTTGAACACATGTGTGAAGTTTCCATTTTACCTAATTTTATATACAGTAGTGTTATTGTAAGATACGATTTGGTGCATTTAATACGAAAAAAAAAAATCTATATTTAACAATATGTATGCAATAGGGCTAGTGAAAAATGGCAGCAATACTATAATCGGAAATTTGTAAAGTTAACATTTGAGATTTGGCGACTCAAGTTACGAGCATTTTTAGATACCCAAGAACTGGTTGACAGACAATGGTTGATTGTCTCTTGATTTGGTTTCATTTTAAATCGTCGGGGCCACACACCCACCAATTGATTTCGCCCAACCAAAACTAGCAACAATTAGGCGCGATTAGCACGCTGCATTGAACCAACAATGCACGCTGTTTTAATCAATACGCCCAACTAATTTGGTGATGGCACCAAGTCACAGCAGCTGCCTTACATCTTCCACTTTGGTGATTTCGCGGGACGCAGAAAACGCACGAGGGAGTATGGAGGAGGAGCTGCCCGCGTCCCTTTTACCCGAATTAATAATATGCGCGTTCAAGCTGGTGCCGACTAAATAGAAAATTAAATTTTCCAAAATCCGCCTTCTCAGCTTAAACATTTGCATAAATATCGAACGCAATTTTCGAACAATATGAGTCCAAACTAATGAACCACTCTTTATAAGATATTTTTACTCGTTAAAACGTTCTCATTATCACCACTCCTACTCTTTTACCACTTTAACAATACATCTTTTACCCCCGCCTCTTTTTACCCCTACCCTCTTATTAGTGTCTCGGCAGGAGGTTCATCTCGATATCCTTGAACTACCCTAAGGGGGTCTGAGGGCCGATTGGGAGTAAGGGGAATAGAGCAACGCCAAAGGGGTTCCGACTAAACTTAATCCTAATTGGCGGACATTTTGTTTGACCACCGGAAATGGACAATGGAGGGGATTGTGTATGGGGGTTTGGAAAGGAAGAGTTTTTGCCAGGGAAAAATACCATGGAATCGATTATTTTATATTCATACCCTAAAGTTTTAGTGTAGAAGAAACGACGTGCATTGTTTATGAAGATTTTTTTTGGTAGTTTTGGGTGGAATATTTATAATCGATCTGGGTATCGTTGAAAAGAATTTTTTTGTAATATAATTTCGCTACAGTATTTTTGTTTAACAACTTATTTGTGCACTTTATTGAAGTATTGTTTAGAAAATAATTTTTTTTGACGTTGTTGACTGTCCTTTAGTTTGATGGGTGTGCGATTGAGTTATCACATTGTTGTCGCCGAATGACCCCTGCGCGCGCGCAGCTCAAGGACTCCCTTCCCCCATCTATTGTTCGAGGGGAGATCGCGTCTCAGACGCATTGTTGGGTGTCAAACAATAACTGACTACCCTCAGGGGACGACTTGGGAAACGCGGTTTCTGGTCAAGAGCCCACCATCACGCATTGTTTAATCGGTGGGTTGTTGAAATCAATTCGTCACACGTCAACGATGCGGTCAAATGTCGAAACCCTATTAATATTCAATTACAGTTCTTTATTGTTAAAAACATTTTATTACATTGTTTTATTTTAACTCACACTGTTTACTTGTTTGTTACAGGCGGGAGTGTGATTGGTGCAGTTGTTTCCACCACGCCCTCTAGTGCTCCTCGCAGGGGTGTGGGGGTGGAGGTGGCGTTCGGCTGGGACGCTGGGCGGGGAAGTTGCCTCGTGCGAGATATGCCCCACAAAGGTAAGAAAAATGTATCAATTTATTTACATTTTATGTAAATGACGTCACACTTACCTTACAACACTCAAAATTGTTAAACCCTAACAATTAACATTAATCACACATTCTCACTGTAACAATGAATTTTTAACTCAACAATATGAGAACAATAGGTGGCTGGGAGTGAATTTTGTAGGCGTGACAGTTAACAAGTAAAATCGATATGTGCCCTTTTGTGATCGATACCCGGTTCAACCGAGCGGAAAATTTTTCCTACCCAATTACTTAATAACAATTGAAACCGAGCGCCAACCAAACCCCAAAATGGTGGATCATTTGCATATAATGAAGTTATGAGTTGAGATCACAAACCGCAACAAACCCTAGACTAGGTCAGTAAATTGAAATCTACCCTCATGACGTCACGGCCCAAACTTCCGGAAGGAATATCTCAAAGGAAACCGACATTGTTGCATAATTAATTTAACAATGCAAAAGTAGAGTGTGGGAAAATGACTTTTTTTACGCGCCGATGTCACGTGAGCGTGACAGTAGACACGGGACCACCAACAATGCATTGAAGAGATGCCACCTGCCCGTCAATTGGACTGACAAGAGACAAAATGGCTGACTATTCAAAGACGCCGCCCCCCTTTAATTGGAACCGGGATTTTTTAGTGATTTTTTTTTCCAACTCTCGTGTGTTAGTTTGATTGGAATTTCGTGGATCGATCATTTGTCATTTTGTATAGAAAAAAAATTTTTCTTTTATAGAACAATGAGATAAACTAGTTTTTTCGTATTCTTGGTGACCTAGTTTAAAGAAAGGACGATATTTGAACTTTATGATGAATAGTATTTTAATACATTTGAGATTAAGTTTTAAAAATCTAATTAAGATTATTATCAAGTGTGCAAAACTCAATTTGAAATTCAAACTGGAGGATATGTACTCTTGTAAGTAGCATCGTGGAATAAATTTTCCGCGTGTTTACCTTGGCAGAAAATAAAATTAAGTTGTTTACATAATTTTAATTGTATAATTTTATTAAATGAAAAAGTTTATCAAAGACGGAGTTTTATTACGAATATTACGAGGATAACAGTCACTGTAACTTCCGTTTTTTCGTCTTTCGATGGCACCCAATAGTCTGACATTTTTGGATGACAAATAGGAATTATTAAATTACATTAGCAACAGTCTCCCTTAACAATGCGGGTTGATGGAAAAGATGAATTGATATGGCTATCTCTTGTAAGGATTCATGAACAAGTTCGTGTCATTGACATTTCCTTGTTTCCATGTTGTCAGTATATTTTCAGTGTTTTAATTTTTTGTTCTAGAAAATTAAATTTTATTTCCTGGGTTCTATAATTTGTTTGTGTGTTTTTTCTGGCTTTTGGTTGGAGTACTACGATCCCTTATTGATTGAAGTTCTGAACCAACAAAACATGTCAGCGATATTGATAGGTTTACAATATTGGATAGTCTGCTTCTGCTGTGTGGTCATCACAGACGACAGCCTATACATAAAGACTACCGTAATGTTATTTTTTTTTTTTTTTTTTGCAACTTAAGGATTAAATTTACTTGGTGGGAGGTATTGATTGAGTTATAGTTTGTTAGATATGAACGTACTGGTTCAACAGATATCAGCTGTAGAAATTTTGAAGTGAGAGAAGTTTCGGCGCCATGTTGTGACATCATAAGTATGAAGTATAGTTTTCATTAACTGAATGGCGCTGTAGATTTGAGAATTTAGAGATTTGAATGTTCAGTCATTGTGACGTCAGCTGTAGCTGTGGGAAGTCAAAGGGTTAAAAGAACATAAATGTGCAGTACCAAAACAGGGGATACATGAGTGTTTTCTTTAACGACACATTTTATTTTTCAAGTCAATTCCCTTACATTTATTACAAATTTCATTTGTTCCATCATTTATTCAATATTTTATTTTAACACAGCTTAGGCTTAACTACTTTTACATTGGCAGGTCATAGTGGCATCAACCAACTTGGCGGTGTGTACGTCAACGGGCGTCCCTTGCCGGACTCCACGAGGCAGAAGATCGTGGAGTTAGCGCACAGCGGTGCACGCCCATGCGATATTTCCAGGATTCTGCAAGTGTCCAATGGTTGCGTTTCAAAGATCCTAGGCCGCTATTATGAAACCGGAAGTATCAAGCCTCGTGCTATCGGTGGGAGCAAACCTCGTGTGGCTACGCCCAGCGTTGTTGCCAAGATTGCTGAATACAAAAGGGAGTGTCCGTCCATTTTCGCATGGGAAATACGAGACCGGCTTTTGTCGGATGGAGTCTGCACCAACGACAACATCCCCAGTGTGAGTGTTATTGCATTTTTCCGGATTCTATTATGATGAAATTTTATATATGCCTCATCGTTGATTGGATTTTTAAAAGGTTTGATATAAGAAACAAGGGCTGGGGTTGTGATCTTCACTTTGTATGTGTGTTAGGGAAAAATGTGCCTTGAGGAATGTGAGGATTGTTGCCAGTTGTGAAATTCGATTGTGTTCATAAATAGTGCGGAGAAGACACTTGGGTCGGCGTATCACTTTCCCTTCCTCTCTGCCTCTAGCTGTAATCGATATTTTTCTAAGTTGATTGTTTGATACTTCTCTGCAATTGACTCTTTCTGTAGAGAGGAGAGAGAAAAAAATATGTTTTTTTTAAAATAAGTGGAAATAATGTGTGGAATTAAATTCAAGTGAATTTAAGGGCAAAAATCGAAATGAATGACACTAGTTAGACGACATTTTACAGTGATGATAAATTTATTACCCCCAAAATCAAAAAATGTTGAAAACTTTTATGAAATCTAGAGAAATCGGTTAGTTTGTAGTTAGTTCATTTTTGAAAATTCTAATGCCCTAGAAAATGGTGTGAGTAAAATGTAAAAAGAAAAGAATTTAACTACTATCTAAAAAAATTCAGATTCAGTGTAGATATATTCAATTGGTCTGATGAACTAAATTATAGACAACTATGGGTTACAATTGTTGCAGTTTGAAGAGTTCATAAAAACATGCATACTTCTAACTGCTTCATTTATTTTGTTAAGTATGTACTTATATGTATTGGCAAAAAGGCGTATGTACTCTTTGCTTCGACTTGTTTCAAAAGGTGGGGCACTTTATGTACAACTTGTAATGAAGAATAGTTACAGTGTAAATCTGTGTAAAATTGTCCCTAAACGCACCATTACCACAGTAGGCGGATTCGAAAAGTCATTTACACTGGTGTGATCTGAAATAAATATTTGTAAATTGGCTTTTAAACAGTTTTCAGACCCAAAATAATACGTGTAAACACATTTCCAATTTGGATGTTCAAGTAGAAGGGTGTTAAAAACTTATTTCAAAGCGAAATACTTACAATTGTGTATTTAGATCACACAGGTATGTATTACTTTTCGATTCCGCCTAGTCTGCAAGCAAGAGTCTAGAATTAATCGTTGCAGCACTGTTTGCAGTGCAATTCACCAAATGAAGATATCTAATCCCTGATATTGACAAACTGGTTTCTTGTATTGGAAGTGAAGTAACACGTCAAAATGGTACTCTTCATTCAGGCTCTTCTGAATCCTCTTATATACAACCATATACAAACGTGCTTTCATTGTACATATTTACACACTATAAAAACTGAAGGTGGGGTTATTTACCTCTATGCGTACAAAATAGTTTCCCTACTTAGCTATACCTAATAGTTATAAAATCAATATTTGCTATAAAGTTAATTTATGTACCCCTAGTTGTGTTTACCTATATAGCTGCAAATGTCTACCCAGGCAAGTAAAATAAGATGGTTTGAAAATGGGGGAGTCAATACCACCTTAAAGGATATACACGGCAAGGTACAAACTACACCTGTGCTTTTAAAATAGGCAGAACTATTTCTCAAAAGATATATATGGTGAGGTGAAAGGTTTTGCCTTAAAAGTGACGGGGTTACAACTATACCTCTAAGGTAAAAAACTAACCATCATTTAAGTAACATCTACCTCAAACAATAAAGTGGCATTTTTGTATCTATCCTTTATAAGGTGCAAATAAGCACCCAGGAACAGGTACACGTCGATAAGGTAGAAAATGTCTTATGATGCAAAAAAGTGCAAAAAACAGTGTACACAGGAAAGGTAAGATCTCTTAGTGAGTACATTGCAATAGCTAGTTTACCTTAAGGTACGTACTTGCACCTACATTGACTATTTCCCATTATAGATGATACAACTCGTTGTGAAGACGTAATATCTTTTAGCGGAGCATTTTACACCTTTTACCAAAGTTGTACATAAATTACTCCTTTTTCATATCATTTATTTTGAAAGTGTTATGATGACTACTAAACAATGTGACTATTTACAGCCCCAATGCGATAAGAACATGGTGATGGCTGATTAATGGGCTTTTGAATATTAGTGATTAGTTCCATCTGAGTTTGCAGAAACCAGTTTATAAAGGTCGTTTACACCTCGTAGCTTTCTATTTTACGGAGAATTACATTGAATACCACCAGACGACGCTTGTAGATAAAGCTTACAGTTAGAGTCAGGGCATTACACAAACTTAATACCACATCAAATTCTATTAAAATCAATAGTGTTGATGACTTAAACGTTTGATATTTCACACTTAAATTAAGAGTATAAAGTAAACTCTCCCATAACAATTTCCTCTGAGAGAGAGACCACTGTATTAAAGAAATACTGTACTTAGTGTTTAGTATAAAACTATGGTAAAAGCTAAAACTTTAAATTAATCAAGGCACTACAAATGAACAAATTTACTTCGACCTAAAGACATGTGAAAATTATTACTTTACACTTTTTTACTGTTAAACTGCTTAAAATATTGAAAACTCTAAAATGTAAATTTCTATAATACGGCAGTTTGTACGTATAAGTGTAATGCGTTACAAGTTGTTTTATGAGTACATTGTATAAGAATTTAAAAGTGCCTGCAAGTAACCTTCAAGGATGCCCTTTAAATTTCAAATGTTGCAGAATCAAGCGGAGGATTACTCTTTTTGTTTCTCTTTGCAGAAAAGATAAAATTCTGTTTTAATTGAAGGATAATTAAATTACTCTTTTTGAAATATTTTTATTCAAATTATAAAACTGAGAATTGCAAAACGTTTTAATCATAAGACAAAAACGCAGCTTTGCATAAAATTTGTATAAAATTTTAAACATTCCTAAACTTTATTAAAATTAAATTTTTTCAGCAATGAATATTTTAATCAAAGAGAAACAACAAGAAAGAAAAACGCCAGATGCATGCAATTACGTATTTTTAAAGAACTCAAACAGAAAATATTTCCCTAAATCGAATTCTAAAAATCGACTCACATAAATTCTTTTTTTATGTCTAGCCAACAGTCATTTGAAACCTAATGGCACTTGAACATCAATGAACTTTATACTTTTTATTGACGTTTTTTATTTCTCATCTCTCTCTCCCCATCACTCAACCATTTCACGCTTTGCTACACAAAAACCAACAATTGTTGCGCAAGAAAACACCAAAAAAACAAGTCAGCATTGTTGAACAACATGTTCCTCTATTGTAACATTTGCTTGGCATGTGCTGTTTGCTGTGCAGCTTTACGTCAGTACTACCCCTCCCCTTGTTAATCCATAGGGGTCGGCTTAATACCCGCCATGATAGGGCCTATGATAAGCTTCGCCAGATGGAGCCGGTCTAAGTGCGCATGTGCAGTGGTGCTCGAGTGCAAAGTGGTTCTCGGAAGAGAGGGGAGAGTGTGAGTAGGATGGAGTTCTTTGATATTGGCCATTTTCTTTTGCGTGCTTCATTTGCATTTTGATTGGTTCTTTGCCTCATTCAACAATGAACTCGGTTCGTTTTCAAGCAACCACCTGTTATCGAAATTGCGCATTATTGCAGCGAAATTAAGCCTTTTCAGATGTGGGTTGTCGCCTATTGTCGTATGGTGGTGTCATGTGCATTTGCTAAAGAGATGGTAATACGTGTGAAATGACTCCGTGGGAAATTAAGACTCAAACTTTTTTTCCCTTGAAATTATAAAAATTGTCACTCGAGGCGAATGTTCCCATTTTGGTTTTCAATCAAGTTGTCGAATTTTCTTTGGTCCGAACGGCTGTCATTGCACATTTATTAATCAATGAACGTATCGGCTTTTTAGCAAATCTCTGCCTCCAATCACATTACCCGTTTCATCAACTCCTTCCCCAATCGACCAACGAGAAGTCGTTAATCAACCGTGGACGTGTTGTGATTGGTCATTGAAGCGAATCTAACTCTGCCAACACACAAATCTCATCCTCATGAAGTGAGAGAGAAAAAATAATCAGTAAAAAAAAAGGAAAATGGTGAAGGAACGCCTTGATTAACTAATGAGAGGCGTCAACAATGAGATTTAATTAGCGTTGGTTAATTTACATATTGGCTATGTGCACGAAACGCGAGATACAATTTGATCAAATCTAATTTGAATTGTTTCAACTGATCCTAGTTGCTTTACCAAAGAGGGGAAAGGAGAAGAGACGCGTCTCCCTGCACTCGAGTCAACAATGAGTTGATATTGTTTGTTGAAAAAGGGGATAGGTATTTGCACAGCAATCAAGCCGACTTCATTGTTGTTTGCAATGCCCTTGTGCGCATGCGCCGTATATGAAGCTGGAGGTAGAGTGCTGTTTGACGGGAGATTGAGGGTTGAATGAAGGGGTTATACAAATTTTTTTTTTTTTGTAGCAGTATTGAAATTTTATTTCTAACAGTTTTTTTTTTGTATTGTTTTGTAGGTGTCGTCCATTAATCGCGTTTTGCGCAACTTGGCCGCGCAGAAGGAGCAGCAATCGGGGCATGAATCAGTTTATGATAAACTGCGCATGTTTAATGGTCAGGGTTGGCCATGGTACCCGGGAGGAGGCGCTCACCTGGCGGGGATTCCACCTGCTCCCGCCCCCGCCATCGCACACAACGGGACGCGACCTGTGGAGGATTTGCAACCAAAGAGAGGTCAGAATAATGTTATGCCTAATAAAATGTTGGCAAACAATTTTTAAGCTCATGAGTTTATACCTTGAGTAGATGGGATTAACTGTAAAGTGATCAACTGAAATTTTAAATTAAATATTTTGATCTTTAATGGGCAAAGAGGATAAACAGGAAATAATTTATCTTGAGGTTTTTAGGTATTATTGTGGTATTTCAGTATTATACCCCAATACAGATTGTTGAAAAATTTTCACTTTTAAGAAAACTCTAGCCTTAAGATGAATGGTTAAATGGTTTATAATATTTTACAATTTAGAAAATTCAAGTGTTTTCTGGCTGATAAGACTAGAGCATTATTAATGGAGCCTCACTGTACAAGCCAAAACAGTACAAGAACAAAAGTTGAATGTTCATTTCAAATTTTAAAAAAAATGTCTTGAGGTGTAACTCTAACTAACGTTTGGAACAATGGGAATTCATCCAGTACCATTTCATATACTGTATGAAATGATTGAGGTGCTTCTGGATCAAGCGTATGTTTTGCATGTCGGCTTACAGGTCGAGAAAAGTTTTAAGTCCGCAGACATGCGCAGAGGATTGCCTGCTCTGTGGGTGGACAAAGCTATCTGAGAACAGAACATGTTAAGGATATGTCACAATATTTTACGGATAAAAATAAACGACAGTTAAGATAACGATATACGCTATGTTATCAATATTTTTAACGATACGTTTCAATAAGTTGTGATATAAAAGTTGCCACATTTCTGTAATTTATAACTTTTATAACGAAATCTGCTAAAACTACCGTTATAAAACAGTAAATAACATGGTGACAATAATTATACTTAACGTTGAGGCAAGGTGTTTCGCAACTTTTCTGTCAAGATTACTGACGAATTAGTAGAAATGTTTTAATTTCAGTTCAAAACCTGTACAAAAGGCACTTGAATTTTTTCAGAATTTTGACCATTTTTTTTAATATCATGTCCTCCAACATTTTTTTTTTATGAAACCCATAAAAAAAATTGCCGCCTAATGCCAACTTAATTTTTCTTTATTCGACCTTCACGCAATCACAAACATGTCCAAGGTCTCTTACACAATGAATGTCTTTTAGCTCCCACAAATACAACTAACCGGATTAATCATTAATCAAGAAACGATAAAGAAAAACTTTTCTTCTTTAAAAAACTCATTTTAGACGCCCATAAGGAACTCCAATTTTTTTCCTTCATCTGCCATCTACTCAAAAACTTGCAATTGGTGCAATTTTTTACCCACGCTTGCAACAATATTCACATTATTAATCCACCATCCTTCCCTCTTTTCACTTTTAACCATCCTCCAAGAAGAGGGCGCCACGGCCGTTTGTTGAATTAGCGCGCGTGAGCGCCGGAGCGGAAGAACACTCCCCCTCACCCTACCCCGTTCACCCCCACGTCTCCCACATGCAGCCTCCGGATCCGTCGTTCCCTTGATGAAATTATACAATTTTCGGGGCCTCGCTTATCAGTCGCCCGGGCCACCGACTCGGCAAAAGTAATTGCTTTAGCGCATGCGCAGAATTTCACCTCCCCTCACCCATCCCAATCACACTCGATTCAATGTTGTTAATATCGAACGGGGTTTCTATGTCTAGATAAGAAAATTGTGTTCAAGAGTGTAAATGTGTTTGATTTTAATCGAGTGACGTCATTCAGAGTCCATTACAGCGGTGTAGAGGAGAATGCGCGTTCAATTTGTTTCCTTTCTGCTCCACTGACTCCCTCCTCCTTTTAAGGGTCCTTTCTTGTAATCTCAAAATTCTTGCAGCTAATAAAGTGACTTCACCCGCATCTCTCATCTCTCCCCTATCTACAACACTCCCCAACACGCCCTCTAGTGAGCGCTATTTCAAGTTTTATTTTTAGATTCACCTTTTTAAAAAAATTAAACTTGCAGTTTGAAATTTTGATTCGCAATCTCCATTTGTGAAATTACAACTTTTTCCCCCGTTATGGTTGGAAGTTTTTTTTTTTATTTCTTAAGAAAAAAAAGTTCTTGGTGAAAAAATTGAAATTAAATTTTTTTCTGTGGGTGTGGTTCATGGAAAGAGAACGCGAGGCGAGGGCGGAGAACGCGGGCGTCTTGTGTAGAGGTGGGTAGTGAGAGAGGGGTTTTCTTGAGGGGTGCAGCCAAGATTTGCCGCCTCACTAACTTTTATGAATTATTCCAATATTTGAAGACGTTCAATTTTCACTACACGGAGATGGGGTGTGTGGTGGGGAACATGGAACGCGCGCGTTTATCTCTGGCGTGTTCATTCGAGCGTTGCGCGTTCCTTCTCCCCTAAGTTTTCTTGAAGGCGGGAAAAAATTTGCCGTCAAGAAAATTAAAAAGAAAAATTAGTTTTTTTAGAGGGAGTAAGGTAGTTTAAAAATTCGAAAGTAAAATTTTTTGATTTTGTTTTTTAAAATTTTTTTACAGATGGAAACGAGGCAACCTCGGATGGTAATTCGGAACACAATTCTTCAGCAGATGAAGATTCGCAATTAAGATTGCGACTTAAACGAAAGTTGCAACGGAATCGCACGTCCTTCACCAACGAACAAATCGAAGCCTTAGAAAAAGGTGAACGTAATTGAAATTTAAAACCATTTTAAAAATTAATAACGATGTCGTTATTGGAATTTGTAATTGCGGTACACAGATGGGACATTTGTTGTGTTTATTAATCCCCCGGATGTGCCGTAAAGCGTGAATGTTGATTCAACATTTTAATTTTAAATTAATTGACCAGATTGACGAATTCCGGAATATCTTTTTTTTAATTTAATTTTTAATTATTATTATTTTTTATTTTAGAATTCGAAAGGACTCATTACCCAGATGTGTTTGCTCGCGAGCGGCTCGCTGAAAAAATCAGTCTACCCGAAGCGAGGATTCAGGTAAGCCAATAAAAGTTTATTTTAAAAAAACCGGAAATTTACTCCTCTTAAAAAATCCCGCATGAAAAAAAAATTATAATATTAAAGATGACGTATCACTTGTCCCTCTTGTCTCCCATCATCCCTTTCGAGAGTCTGGTCTTCAGAGATATGTAGATTTCCACTCTAAAACCCCATTGTTCCCCGGTTTTTCGGCTATTGTTGAACTCTCGGAACACGATTGGTTGGCCAACAATAGGATTAATTACTATGACGTCAGCAGGTGTGGTTCTCCAATCGACGCGCAAAATGGCGGCGGGAAGAGAAACTACGCAATCAACGCCGGGCAGCTGAGCAAGCGGCCGCTGCGAGCGCAGTGGGCCCTGCGTCGGCGTCGCGTCTTCCCATCAACGCGTCGTTTGCTGGAAGCATGTATCCCTCGATACCGCAAACCATTGGAACGATGGCCGACACTTATAGGTACTTGAAAATTTTATTTTAATATTTTATTTTTTATAATTTTTTTTGAAATTTATAATTCGGTTTTAATGACACTACGATTAATTATTATAAGTTTTCGTTACAGTTCCATGTCGCCAGCATCAACGCTGTCCAACATGGGTGCAACAAGTGCATGTCTGCAACAACGTGATCCCTCAGGTTACCCGTACATGTTACACGACCCATTAACCCTAGGGGGATATCCTAGGGCATCATGTAACCCAAGCCAAGGTGTAAATGGTCACCCATATTCCTCTGCTGGATCAACGAGTGCATCGACAGGTGAGTTGATAGCCAACCGTTCGGGTTGCTGCGACGTCATGGAGTATCCACCAATGAAGCGCTTCCTTTCCACAGGAGCCCTGACCAGTGGTTTCCCCATGGCGCCATGGATGCCCGTAAGCTTTTAGCCTCAGGTGATTCACCTTTTTTAAACAATATGACAAAGTTCATTTTTCAATAGTATTCACGTAATACTTCTTTTGTCACATGAGTCAGTAGAATGGTCTTTCCAAATATTTTCCTAGATATCATTTTCCATTCCATAAGTCATTGCACTTAAAATTTGTTAGCTTATTAGCACCCCTTTTAAGGCTTAGGTTTAGTTCCGTAATTAAAGCATGAGTTAAAGGTTAAGTAGGCACATCCACTATTAAAATGTAACAAGAATTCAGAATCTGAGGTTCGCTTATGTAATTCTTCCAGCCGTACTAAAGGCTTTGTGTCAATTCGCTACTATAGTACCATATTTTTGTAATTCGACCAGAACTTGAGTTTTTGCTGAAAATTCAATTTAGTTATCGAAATTGGTTTCACTCAAAATCTTATAGACAGTTTGTGCAGTCTTCAAAAAATTGCAAAATTGAATGCAAGTGCAGGGTTTTGGAATCGGTATCAACAATGTATGATACATAATGATTTTATTTCATGATAGCATTGAAATAAATTATATATTGGAACTCTTATCACGAACTCACTATTTCGTTTATAAGAAATATTTTATGGGGAGGATAGAAATCAACCAAAGCAAAGGAACATTCGTTTTAACGGGGAATTCGTTGAAGGGAGGTTTTAATTATTTTATGCACAAATTAGTTTCGTAACAATGTAGTTTTTGGACCACTCCTTGAAAGCAAAAGTATTGGGAATGACATTGCGCTCTTTACACGAATTACACTGCCAACAACAACAATTTAATTCATTATTAATCACATCTTAATTATATTCAAGTACCATGCTTAAAAATTACCGTAACTCTATAAATGTTCATTTGGAAACTAAAATTTAAAAGCAATAAAATGTCACTGTATATAATAGTCGCCATTGACATTCATCACTAAAACGTTTTGAAAATGTCACCATTAAAACGAGACTCCATTGAATATAGTTTGAAATAATTAATAATTATTATAGTAGTGATGACAATCTAACTCAATAATTAAACATTCATCGATTTTTTTTTTTACTTTTAGGTGTAATATCGCCAGGTGTAACTGTTCCCGTTCAGGTGCCCGGACAAGGCCCGGATCTGTCAGCCAATTATTGGGCTAGGCTCCAATGACGTCAGCCAACATGGGCTCAATCTATGCCAACAATGGATCCACACGTCGAATGACGTCATCCTGATTAGAGCCCATGCTATCGACGTATTAAACCTGATTTTACAAAAACGAAATCACTCAATATTGTGATGCTCCCAAAGACATCTCTCCGGATCTACAGGGTAACCATAGAACTTACTAAAAAAAATATTGAGCTTAACAAAAATATTTCCTTTAATGTTTGTAAATAGTGTTCATTTCTTTTCTTGGTCCATTGTTCCATTAAACTCGTGTGTCAAGTGAAATCTTCTTGTTGTGTTTTTTAAATTTTTTTTTTTAAAAATCTATTCTTGCTGTGTATTTGTCGAAATAAATTCATGTGATTGTTTTACAATTTATAACTTATTATTATTAATTAATAATTTCTGTACACTTTTTAAATTAATTTTTTTGTTAAAAAACAATGCTTTGGTATCCTTGTACGTTCCGCGGGTTTGGTATTAACGGGTCTAATTCGGGTGCTCGTTGTTGTTGCCGTTCTTGACGCTGCATGGCGCGCAAGCGAAATTCAGATATGGGGAACGGTGGTCGGTCACGCTCACGGTGGAACTGAATGAACGTTGCAACAGCAATCAAAAGGATCCAGAAAATTGTTAACATTATATCTAAAGTGAAAATATTTATTAAGATAAATATAATGTTGGATTTGGAAATTTACCTGTTGTTTGATAAGGCGATATATTAATAACGTTATTATAGTTAGGAATTGTAGCGCGACGTATAACATTGATTATGATGTACCGCAATGAACCGTCGAAAAAACAGTCGAGTAAAAAAACGGCAGCATAGGAACCGATTATAGTACAGGATAATATATTTAGCTTTGGGAAAATATTTTCTGTATTTTAAAATTTCTATTATTTTTGTACTTACAAATTTGGTATAAGAAATGAGTAACACAGGTATTAATAGTACAAAACACGCTATTAACAACCAAAAATTGGAATCGCTTTGAAATAACGGCGCATCACCTAAATAATATTGATTTAACTTAAAACTTTTTAATCTAATACGATTTTGAATGGTTGATTAACTTTACCTAGAGGTGTAAACATCAAGACTGAGCCACAGAGGAATCCGAGATCAAAGCCTGGAAGTAAAACTGCCACTAGAGGTGAACCTGATATCCACCAAATTAAGAGCCAGATAAATCCGCCAGCGATACCGACTAATATGGTGACAGCTACGGTACCTAAATTTTATATCGAATTTATAATTATTCAGAGTTGATGTAGTGTTAACTGACCTGGATAACCAAGGGAGCCCCATCGGATTAGAAAGATGTAAATAATCATAGCAGTTGTGACGAAACCAAAAGAAAACAATTCTATTTAGAGAAAAAAGTCAGTATATTATAATCTTTTATAATAATTTATTTTAACCTGATTTGAAAAATCTGTGCCCAACGAAACATAAAAACATGCCCAGCATTCCGCCAAAAATGGCTAAAATCCATTCAAATGGCAACACTAAATTTAAAAAAAAACATTGTTATGGAAATTTTTGGATGTATTTTCGCTTTTATAATTTTTTTATTACGTAAATCAGCACACGAGTCATCATCGTCAATTAAACTGCAGCCATAACTAATATTTGGTACATACGGAGCGTAATCAGTTTTATTTTTCGCTATAACGTTAAATACAATTCCCTGTCGACGGTAAGTTGTTACGGTAAATGTCATACGTGACATACCGAACAAAGGTTCAACCTGTAATGTACAAATCAATTTTAAACTAATAGTATATTCGTTCACATTGAAGTAACGCAAACAATTCTGCGTATTACAAATACGAACTGATGTGAATTGGTTTACTTAATTTTTTTTTTTTTACCTTAAGAGCTTTGGCTTTTATTTGATTCACATCTGCCATGATAGATATGGCATTAAAATAATCATCTTCCTTTAAATTCCCTTCCACAATATGATAAACATAAAACTCGTATTCCATCAATCTATAACTGACGTCACATGACTTCTGAGGTTCTCCCCGTCTGTAACCGAGAGACGCCGGCTGGAATTCGACTGTTGTTATAAACGCATCGTAAGAGACTCGCAAAAATGGTGATGTTTCAACATCAAATTCCATATTACAACCCCCCGGTATTGGATCTTGTAAAAAAGAAAATAACTAATTTTTAAAGGAAAAAATACTTTTCACTATTTTTTTCTAACCTGAGTGTGTATACAAAGCAACTCTAAGTAAGATTTTAATTTTTTCGGGTGCATTTGATCGTAAGTAAACGAAAGAACTTTGCTCTCCCGGCTGTAATAGTGTCACGAGACCTGCGTTTTTTGATGTAAAGTGAGTTCCGTGTGTTTTGACGTCAGAAGTATAGGAAATTGTTAATGGATGAATTTGAGAATGAGCTTGGAAAACTGCAAAACGGTTTTTAAGTGGAATATTGGACGTGATCAGCTGTATCGACTCATTCGGTGGTATCGTGTGCAATACTGGATTGCCAGGTTCAAGATTGATGACATTTGACACTACATTTCATTTCAATGTAAACAAAATGAGACAAACGCGTGCAAAGTTTCCATTGAAATTTTCACTTACCGAGTGATGTTTTTTGGGACAAAATATTTTTAAATAATAAAAAAACGGCTAAAATTTGTAACGTAGTCACCCAAACGTGTGTCATCATGTTATAATTGTGTTTATCATTCTCTATCTTCACACGATCAAAAACGCGAACTTGGTGTTACTACCAGAATCCGCCGCCAGAGTGCGCAGCGAGAAAATCAAAAAGTTCGTATTATTGAGGGAAATGCTGAATACCATAAAATTCACTTTTTTAAATTAAACAAAACATTTTTATGATTGTAGTCATTTTGTTTTTTGAAAGTTATTAAATCGGTGAATGAGTGCGAAACTAGTGTTGTGAAGTGCGGCCCTGTCTAGGTCGAGCAAAGATGGTTCCCTAATAATGACTGGAAGATTGTATTAGTGACATTTTCGTTGTGGTTTTGATACTTTTTGAATCTTATATTTATAAATTTTTATGCAAAAGTTTTGTATTTAAATACCAAGAATGGGCAAGGACCAGGAATTATTAGATGCAGCTAGAAATGGAAATTTGGCAGTGGTTGAGAAAATAGTGAGTCAGAGAAGCAAAAGATCTGGTCCATTAGCCAGGTAAGAGCAATAAAAATGAGGTGAAATTAAGTGCTAACTGGACAAAATTAAACACTAATTTTACGTGTAACAATTCTTGTTGTTTGTGATCGGTGCATTGTTAATTATTTTTATTTTTGGTGTGTGAGAAAGGTCAAAGGTTGAGGGTTGTTTACGAGCATAGGTATTGTTTTTGAAGTTATTTATTGATTAAAGATAACCGTCAATAAATCCAGGCTGTGCAAACGTTCTTATCTAGGGTTTTGATTAAACTTGTTGGTTGCAATCTTTAAATAAATTGTAATAGTAATTATAAAATATTTTAAATAATTTTAAAAGTGAAAGTGAAACAGTCAAATGTAAGTCAAATAATTTGTTATCGGTTGAATGATTTTTTATGTTTCTTCCTGTGTGATCGACCTTAAATGACGTCATTTAGGTGCACTAGACCGGAAATTGATATTCGAACTTGATGGTTTATCGATGTTCTATTTTCATTTCAGTTTAAGAAGAGGCCCTGGTGCTAATGTGCAAGATAACAGTGGTTACACTCCACTCCACCATGCGGCGCTTAATGGTCATAGGTCAGTTATTGATTGATAATTAATGGCTTGCAATTGCATTTTGGTTAAAGGGGCTGTTGAACTTGTAATTGTGATTGGGGTCTCAGGTTGAGAT
The DNA here is from genome assembly GCA_034686365.1 of Pachymerium ferrugineum. Lineage (NCBI taxonomy): Eukaryota > Metazoa > Arthropoda > Chilopoda > Geophilomorpha > Geophilidae > Pachymerium > Pachymerium ferrugineum. The sequence goes on from JAQGAS010000047.1 coordinate 67,176, forward strand.
CACTTCCTTGAAATCCAAGTTATATGATAATATTTGATTGGAGCTTACTGATAAGATAACCTAAAAAAAGATACGTCATTTCTATGGGAATTCATTTGAATATAAATTTGTTTTATATTCTCAAACTTGCTTAATTCAAAGAAGTTTATAAAGGCAGTTCCTGGTATGAATAAACATTTTAATTGTCTTTCACCATAAGCAAGGCTGTTAAGTTCCAGGAATGTGATTCAGACTTGATGATAGCAGGTGCGACAGTGTATGTGGTACATCTGTCAGAAACTTTCACCAGATGGCGTCCTGGTGATAAAAATGAAAGTATTTTAAAAAAAGTGAATGACTAAAGAATAAAATAGCTACTAACATTAATGACATAACTAAAAATATATATTCAGTATCATATCAGCAGATTACAATTAGTGTGCAATGCATTGCACATAACGTGACATAAATATGATAAAAAGACGGAACACATTTGCATACAACAAAATGTGTGTGTATTCCTTAAAACGTGTGTCGTAGATATAAATAAAAGAGAAAAATCGTATAAAAATTGGACAATTCTGTAGACCAGATAAATTAATATGAAATTGGCTTTAAAAGCGATTATGATATCAGGAAGAATAAGAAGTCAGTTCCTTATTACTATTGAGGACCTTTAAGATTGACCTGAACTGCCTTTATTCCTGCTCCAAATACCTTATGGATGCATGAAATGTGAAAAGTTGAACTTTGCTATTTTGAGAAATTCCATAAATTGACATTAAAATAAAAAGTTCTGATTAGACTATAAAACTGCTGACCTTTCCCATAATTTTCTACCAAAATGCATTTCTCATTCAATTTGCTTACATTATTTAAAAAGAAAAGCGGAAAAAAAGTGCACTCACTTTTGATTACTTTTTCATTCCACTAATAAACTTATAGCCTTTTTAAATTTTTTAAATTAATCCTCTTTAATTCTCTTCACAATTAAACCATAATGGTGATAATGAAAAAGTTAAAATGAAACAATCATTTCAAATCTAATTGAATTAGTTTGACTGCTATGTGGGGTGATTTTCATTTTCTTTGAAATGGTGTTCTAATTTATCATTATTAAATTCCCATTTCATTTTTTTTTTTATTAGGGAAGTTGTATCAGTGCTACTACTACACGAAGCATCTACTAACATTGTTGACAACAAAGGTTCAACAGCACTTCATTTGGCAGCTTGGACAGGAAATACGGATATAGTGAAAATGATATTAATGCAAGGATTGGTACCCAGCAATGTCAACCTCGCGGTTAGTTTATTTTTATTTGATGTAAATTGTTGAAAAGTTGCATGGTCACCTGCAAATGGTCACAGAGTAAATTGTAGACAACAGTCAATTACGGAGTATTCTTGATTGACGAGACAAATGACAATGCACATGATTGTTGCCTTTGTCATGCAACAAAAGTGAAGAATGTTGGCGTTACATATTTGGTTGGGAAATTAATCTGTGACTTTAACCCTCGTGTAATGACCAGTGAAATTGGGGGCTGCGACCAACTTTGTGGAAAATATTTGAGGAATCTAACTATGTAACAAACTGCATTGTTGATGATGTCACCTTCATTCCCACCCGCTTTTCTCATCACCCCTTCCTTACATTCTTACTTTTATATGCAAATGAAGCAAATTTATCAGAAAATTGTGTTCACCCTACCATCTACATTTTAATTGCATTGTTTACATCGTGTAATTTGGAAAATTACAAACCCCCACTTTGCATCATTATTTGTCAAATAATTGCACGATTGGACAATTTATTTTTAATTTCATTTTAATCAAGAATAGATTTCAGTGAAAGTAAATAAAGTTTCTAGTTTAGCCTAGTTTTACAACTTATGATTTTAATTTAATTTAAGCTGTGGCTTATGTGAGTTTTGCAACTTGTGATTTTATACACACATTAACCGATTTAAACAGCGCATCACGAATAATGACACAGGTTGCAAAACTCACTTAAGGCGCAGTTTGGTTTAACTTTTTGAATGCACCCACTATTTTGTACTTGCTGCATAACTGACCACACCTCATAAGTAGTAAAAATTATGTTACTTAAATAATGTTGAACCTCAACAACTAGAAATAGATTCTTACAGTAAAAGTCAATGCTGCAACTTCAAATAGAGTAAAATCAATATTTATTGGTAACTGTCACAGGAAATTTACTCCCAAGCAAATTCAATATTTCTTGTAGTGTTTTATCAATAGTGCAAAATAACACAATACACTTTAATCATGCAAATCCTGTACTTTTATCTTTTTTCTTTAATTCTCATTCAATTTATACAAGATTACTGCAAAATGCCTGCAACAAGGGATGGTAGTGGGGAATTAGGAAAGTGGGGATGAGGGAGACGTGTGTTGCATTGTTGAACCAGTCGTCCACGAAATCAGTGATAGGATCCAAGATGGGGGGAAGGGCAGCTTAAATTCAAAGTTAAATGCACAGGAAATTAAGGTCCTTTTGCTACAATGCACATGCATTGCATCAACTCCCCCTTCTCCCACCTGTTCCCGCCCAAATATGCAAATTAAGCCTAACCCTCTTCCATCATCCACCCACACCCCTATTCTATTTCCGGTCTGTTAAATCTAGCCTCCGGGGTTAGTTGCTACAATGTAATTTTGGTGGTTAATTTCTGTCTATTGTTGAGTGATAATTGCTGCAAGGAAAATTGTTGGTCGTCTTGGTGAATGGTCAATTGCTGCAGTGATGCGTGAATAACACACCTGTGTTCTTACCTGTAGGCGCATTGTAGCAAAGTTTGCGAAAAGTTGAGCTAATATTTGGAAGCTCGTTGTTGCGAGAGGTAATTATTGAGTTGCGTGATCGTTGGCACGGGAAACGTGGTTTGACCAATACACCACCTGGGGGGAATTGTTTCCACTTTGTTAACAGTTATTATTGGTGAAATTATTTTCTTGCAGACTTTGTTTGCCTTATCAATCATGAACTAAATTGCCTTGAGTGTCATTGTAATTGAAATGTATGACATTGAAAACTTGATTGTATAATACAGGAAGTTTTAAAATCAAAAGTTTGTTACTTTGGTATTTTAGAACCATGATCGAGAAACACCGTTACACAGTGCAGCACAATACGGACATACAGAAGTAGTTTCACTACTTCTTCAGCATAATGCGGATCCCATTATACGCAACATTCGTGATGAAACTCCACTTGATTTGGCGGCTCAATATGGACGTTTAGAAACCGTTGAATTGCTCTGCAGAACACACCCGGAATTAGTGGGAGTGACAGCAGCTGTTAGGACACATTCCCCATTACATCTTGCCTCACGAAACGGACATAGGCATGTGGTACAAGTGCTTCTGAGGTACGGCATGGATGTCAATGTGCATACGGATGGTGGTTCTGCTTTGCATGAGGCAGCACTCTTCGGTAAAGTGGATGTCGTTAAGGTTCTATTAGACCACGGCGTTGATCTTGAAGCTGAAGATAGTCGGCGAAGGACTGTGTTTGATATTCTGGATGATTTGAAGACACACATATCTCACGAGATTGCAACTATCATCAAAAGTGAGTTGACATGTTTGTAGTTTAGGAAAAAACGAGGAGCTTTTTGAGCTTTTCTTTTAGTGTTGATTTTTATGGAAATAAAGAGAGAGGTACTTCCGGCTCTAAAGAGGCTTGGGACATATTACCTATGTCTAAGGCTTCGCATCTAGCACAACAATTCAAATAATTCAATCTGGATAAATATTATTTGCTTTTTTTTTGAAATTTTTTTAATTGATTATAATTTTTGAAGAATGTTTTAGTAGGGCCACACATTACTAAATTAAAATATTTTGAAAATGTTGCTAAATCTATCAAATAGTCAATAAATATTTATCTGGATACAATGGGGCGAAGTCGCGTCGGTAGTTCTAATAATGGCCGCAGTTTTAACAATGGTGGCGCGTCGTTACTGCCTGCTGGAATCGGAAATAAATCCACCTGGCAGTACCGACGCGCCACCATTGTTAGAACTGTTAGAACTATCGAAGCGACTTCGCCCCATTATTGTTGCAGTGGTAAAAGAGACTAAGATTGTTTAACTATGTATTAAAGTTAACAACTCATAAGTCAGAAAGAAGTTTTAAATGCCAACTTATTGGCCTTAAAGTTTGATATATTCTGCCATAGTAATTTTCGGTATATGCGACTGTTACTACTCGAAGTGTGTTAAACGTTCATAAATCAATAGGTATCTATTTTAAAGTTCTTCCTACAGCTATAAGCAGAACCTTAGTAGTTACACAATGTTAATTTCTAATGGGAGGTTTATAGGGTATACCATACACCCTATAAGTCTATCTGCCCAAGCTCTTAATGTGATAACACATTCTAAAACTTAGGACACTTAACTGCTTTCGACAGGCAAAAAACTGAATTTCTTGAAACAAACTATAAATCAGTGTTTTAAAATGCAGAATGACAAAACTACCATTGTTTGTAGTGCTAAATAACTCTTATTAAACAGATCACCAGAAACTAGTTGGCACTGAAGACTACGAAAACGCCAATCGATCAAATGCTTACCACAGCATTCGAAGATCAAAAGGTCATTCAGACGATATTTCTCCTACCTACTATTGCCGAAGTTCATCTTCACCTAATGGACACTGCTACCAAATGGTACCTAAACCCCGACTTGTTGATGATCAGAGGCTTTCTGGGTAAGGGAGACATTTTGTGTTCAATGAATCCAAAGTAAAGTTTGTTATTTACTTTCGCAGGGGATGTTTAGATCCCTACCAAATTCCCCCTCCACCAAGGTCATTAGATTCTAGTCAGGAAGGAGATTCTGACATGAGTTTGACGTCATCTTCCTACCAAACACCGCCACCTCCAAGAGAACTGGATGCTTATTACAATCAACATAGAATATCGGATCCTGATGGCAATGTTTTGTACCAAGTACCACCACCACCTATTAAACGCTTATCAGATCCATCGGACCAAAAAAAGGGGCAATGGCACGCCTTAGGACCAAACAGTTACATTCCAATGGCTCCTCTTCAGAATTCTGGCAAAAACTCAGTAGGTTAACTCTAAACTGTGTCTGATTATAGAATTAACTTAAAATTTCATTTTAATTGCAGTTAAAAGCGCCACAAAAACCTCCCAGGAAAAATATGTCACCACATTCTCCCACCAAGTTCCAATTGTCTGCACCAGGTGGACCATACGAATTCCTTTGTATGGCTTCTAGTGGGGACTGTGAATCTGGTGGCTGTCAATATTATAGTGAAGATCCTTCCGGAGGTCCTGGTACCAATGAGTATGTAGATATGAGAATGCGACATTCATACGTACAACCATACGAAAACCATTGTCCTTTGTATACCAATGACTGCCATGGATGTTTGGCAGATGGGTGTGAAGGGTCAATATCTCCAAGAGGTTCTAACTCTCCTTACGAGAATGTTGCGATGGATAGAGGAAGAGTTTTGTATTCAAGAAAGAGAGATGGAGTTCAAGAGAGACCACCCAAACCGAACAGTCTTAATATAAGGAAGAGGCAAAGTCCTAGACAGAAGGAATGTCCTATGAGTCCAACAGGGTATGATCAACCACCAACTCCTGATTTTCCACCTCCTTCACCTGGAACAGCGGCATCTGGAATACACGAGAAGATAAGACCACTAAGCCAAGTAAGTAGGCTGCTTTCAATACTTCATTCATTCAACCTAAATAACAATAATAACAATAGAACTTCTAGCAAATTTTACCTAATACGGTATAACTTAAATGTAAGATACACAATAACAAGTCATAATAGAAAAAGTGTGGATACAGAACGGTTCTGATTGCAACCGGCAGTCTTTTAAACAACTTTTTGAACTATGATATATTAAAGAAAACTTCTTTGCAGGAGAAAGTCAGACAGCTGATTATAATACGGTAGTTACCTCTGAAAAATGACCAAACAGCCAAAGCTCAAACTTTACAAAAAGTACAATTACCCTATTGCGGTTATTACTTCCTCTTGAATTCCTTTCACTGCAAGAACTGAAAAAATTTCTTAACATCCGGCTATAGTTATCATATAAAAATATAATTTTTATTTCTACTAACTTCGGTATGTTCTATGTTTACATTACAATATTCCAAACATTTTTTTAAATACTCCTTGTCAATTTGAAATTTAAGTAAGACCTATGTAACTCAAATCACAACCATTGCATGAATTGCAATGTATGTTTGTATTGCATAGAACATGCTCATGCCGAAACAAGGTCTGGACAAAAGACGGAATGGAAAGGAGGAATGGCGGAACGGAAAGGAAAGTCTGTGGAATCACGGAAGAGATTTTTTTTAAAGCTTCTTGTAATCATTCTAACTTAACCTAACTAAAATTTAAAACAGATATTTACTGTCGTTATTTAATACATTTTAGTTAAGTTAGGACAAGTCGAACTTGAGACGACATTCGACCTTAAAAACTAAATTGGAAATTCACCGGAAGTACCCTGCAGATTAAAGTGACCCCCCAAAACGCTTTAAAAAAATGAAAAAAAAAAAAACTTTTTCGCCATTCCACAGACTTTCCGTTCCGCCAATCCTCCTTTCCATTCCGTCTTTTGTCCAGACCTCCGTAACATTTAGCTTTGGAAGTAAATACTATGTTTTTGATATGAATGATTGTTTAACATCCTGCCGATTTGCCCTTATGTTTTCCCCTTCAAAAACTAAAAGAAGGTTTTTCTATGAGTAATCTATTCCTGTATTCTGAAATAAAGCTTTCGGTAATTAAGGAGTTTACGCTAAAAAGCTTATCTTATAACTTAATACGGGATGCGCAAAAAACATATCTTTAATCAATCAAGATAAGCTTTGTGAGTGCGCAAACCTGGTATTTACTGTCTGTTTTTAAAGTTTTTGAATAGAAAAATGAAACCAATGATAAACTTTCAAAACAACTAATTTTTCCCCGAGTTTACCATTGACTTCATAAAGATAAAACACAAGCTGCATCATTCATTATTACGCTTTGTTAAACACATAATGACTGAGGAAAGTTTACGTTTTTAATTATTTTACCAAGAAGATATGAGTAAAGTAAAAAGAACTTCAAATGTTGTAACACAAGGTCAAGTTCTGGAACAAGGTTATCAACCATGAGGGGAGAGGAGATAATAAACTGCATGGGTAACTAAATCTTTTGTAACTTTAATAAAATTAACTTAAACTTTCAGTTATATAAATGTCATTTGAATGAGACATTGTGTCCACTCAAATCAATTTATATAATTAGGCCAATTGCTTATCATCTCACAAATGTCATGGTCATCACTTAACCATAAAAAAACCCTTCAGGAGCTTCAACTTTGTTGCAATAAAGATCAAATTTTATCCCTTTGTGCACTTAATGATTTTATCTGCAATGACACTTAGTCATTAGGTGTGGTCACCAATTGGTGTTTCCTATTACCATAAGCCGCCTCTTCGCCCTTCTTTTATGCGTCCTTCCCTGCAATATTCGTTTCCTGTCAGTCTCGTGGAAGTGTTATTTATCGAGAAAGATATTCCTGTTATTTGTAACATGACTTGAGGTCACACGAGCCCTGATGGGCCACGTGACATGTGACTCAGTTTGCATTGCTCGAGGTCACAAGTCGAAGGCTGGGCATTTTAATTTCATTTCTAGCCACTTTCTTGAGTCATTGGTTCACTCCTGAAGGTGGCGGTCACCCGTCTTTTATATCTCAATTTGATTATTATTTAACGTCATTCACTCGCAGCCGTTTCCTGTTACTGTTGAGGGATGGCGTGCAGATAAGATTTTTTTTTTTTCAAATCGCTTTAATAACACAACACAGTCTTATCACAGACTTTAGGCTTGATACATTTGGTTTTATTTTGGTGAGTTTTTTTTTTTTTTAATTGATTTGTTATAAAGAGGTTTCCTTTGGGTCTGTTAATTATTTTTTTTCGGGTTCTTTAAAGTGGAATAAGTTCTCCGGAAAGCCGGTAATATGGCCCCCGGAAGTTGGTTGCGTTTGTTATTTTCGTGTGACTCACTTGATTTTTCTTTGTCAACTTTCTAGGAGTACAAACGACGGTCTCGAGACATTGAAACGTATATAGAAGACGATATTTTACAAATAGTTGACGGGCGGCCATTTGCAGGTAAGGGACCTTGAGCTTAAAATATTTTCAGTTGCACAATATGTGCTGATTAAAATACATTTCAAATAGTTTAAGGTGCAGTTAATCTTTGATGATTTGGTGGTTAATCAGTTTTAAAACTATTTTGAGCGTTTTTATATTGCTTCATGGCATTGAAATGCAGATGAAAAATGTTACTCAAATTTCTTTTTTGTCTATGTGCACGTTTTATTAATATTTGATGGTTTATTTTTGTTTAACCTTGGGTTTTTATTGGGTTCTCAGTAAAGATATCAAGGATTTGTGAACACGTGTGTATGAAAATAAAACTTTAAAAAATATAAAATAAATCAAGGGGTTTAATTTTGAACTTCAACAAGGATGATATGTTAAAACTTAAGCAACACGTTTCCTTAAAAAACAAAATGAAAGTTTAATTGGGTGTATACGTACTGTAAATCTAAACCATTAGTGAGTAATCAGATCACACGCAAAAGTCTTCATTACGTCAATTATACAAATTAACAAATTATGAACACCAGCTAGGGTGTTCAAAAGGCTGAATATCTCCAATTATGTGTTCTCAAGAACTCTCACACATTGGTACAAATTGGATTTGAGTACATTTACAACCTTTATTACGGTTGAAAATGAACTATTTTATTAATGAAACCAAAACCGGATATTCTAATTACTCATTCTGTCATATTTCTAAACAAAGAACACTTTCCTAATTTCCCGTTTTGTCACGTTCTTGATGTAACTCTTCCTAATTCAATAAAGTTTCCTCAGGTTTATACCGTGGAAGCACGCGTTACTCGACCGGATCTGACACCTGTGACGACACACCGACCATGGCATCCGCTGCAAGTGACTCCGAAGGTCCTTCCAACACTTCTACAATCACCAACGAACGACCAAGACGTTTGAAATCTCCAAGAGACGGTCCTGTGCTTCGACGTTCAGGAGAGGGAAGATCCGTTAGTAGGGAACGTAAAGCTGAGAGTCTCTCCATAATGAGCCCCTTTGACGAGAACGAAGAATGGGCCAAGATTGCTGACATTATCGCCTCTATTGGCGGTGGTGTTCCCAAGGGAGAGTGGCCGATGTCGCGAGAAGTGGAGGAACAACTTGTGGCGAGGATTGAATCGACAATGCCAATTCCGCAACCACCGGATCCCAGTATGTCAGCTATTGGCAAGTGGTTAGATCAACTTGGAGTGCCAGAGTATGAGGATTTGTTATTGGCCAATGGATTTGACCATTTGGATTTTGTTGTAAGTTTGTGGTTTTGAATTGAGTTTGATGAAGGTTGTTTACCTCTTATTTCTCTATTTAAAGGGAGGGAATATGTTAGAAGAGCAGGAGTTGTTTGAGATAGGGATATTGAATGCCGAACACAGATCGAGGATTGTTCAGTCTGCGTGTACTTTACCGGAAGTGGTTCCGATTGAAGAGAAAGGCATACCGGCATCGGTGGATGAGTGGTTGGATTCGTTGCAGCTTGGACAATATAAAGACACTTTTAAACGTCATAACTATTGTGATATGGATCGCGTTCGAAGCATCTGGGAAGTGGAAATAACAACGGTAGGTGTTTTTTTTTTTTTTTTTTTTTGTTTTCTGGGAGGGTGGGGGGTGTCTTTGTTGAAATAAATTTTCGGGACCCATTACCCTATCACATCTTCCACACAACCAAGTATAGGAAGAACTAAGTAAGCTGTGTTTTGTGTTAAGTTAGTCTTATACGGATGCTTTGCTTATTTGGTTATTTTCAGTTGTAGTAGTTTTTCTGTTTGTGGTAAAAGATTGTAGAACAATATGGTAAGATCTATGAAGGATGATAAGGAAAAAAGATTCAAGTGTCTCTTTTTAAATCAATAGTAACATCCCCAGCACACAAATTATGCTGGTATTACATTGAGTGATACTTGTGTAGTGTTTCTGACTGACCTCTTATCAATCTTTTAAATTTCAAAAGTTAAATAATTCAGAAGTCTGATAATGAAAAATTCAAATATTGAACTATTTATCAGATCATGACCTTCAATAAGTTATTTCCAAGTTACATAGTTATGATGTAACCATCATTGTATTTCCTATTTCCTTTTTCCTTCTTGCCTTTTCCTATAATTTTAAAAAAAGAAATGGCATAATCTTTTAGACCATAATCAAGTTAAGGAACAAGGTCAAACCAGAAATTACCTTTAATTTGCACTAAAATTTAAAATTGCAATTCCAATTTTAGTTTACGCATTTTTTTTAACAATTTAGATATTGGAAATCACTCTGCTAGGCCATAAAAAAAGGATTTTAGCTTCTTTAGGAGAACGACCTCAACCGCCTAATTGCTACGAAAATATAAGCGAACTAAATACCGATTTGAAACACTTGGTAAGAATTTCTTAAAACGGTTTTGCAATTAACACGACTTGTAATTCTGCAACTAAACCAGAAATCCAAAATCAATCAACTCAACATGGTGTCTCCCACCGGGTGTGAAGTGGGACCCAATGGAACACTCAAAGCAGGGAATAAGATGAATGCCCGCAAGGGACCTGCTCCTCAACCTCCAAATGGACGGATGTCTGCAATAGATACCAATGGAAATAAGGTATAAAAAAGATTAATTATGATTGTTGGATAATGTCTTGGACTTAAATAGGAATTAGATGGATGTATGGAACCTATTACTATCAGAAGCCCTTCACAGTTATTCACCGGAATTCCATCTGCAGTGACGACACAGTGGCGACATAAACCTGAAATGTTAATAAATCAATGTTGCAATTATACAGCACAAGTAAGAAATGATGGGTTTGTGTGTTTATTAGTATTGATTTTGAGTTTACCATTGCAGTACTTGGGATCAACTTTGGTAAGGGAACTTAAAGGTGTAGAGACGACTAGGAAGTCAATACAGAAGTTGAAGGTAGGGAAATTTTTAAGTCATTAATTGCATATAATTAATGGAAATTGGTCTAAAAATTATCAATAAAATCTGCCAATGTTTATATTAAGTAGTCAATCAAGGCAGGTTTTAACTAGTAAAAAAACTGATAGTTGTTCAAATATTTTGTCGTTATATTAGATAAGTCTTAATTTTTTTCCATTACTTCAAGACATTGTCAAAGTGCAGAAAAGTTTTCACCGAATTCAAACTGAATTCTAAAGTCGTAAAATGCCAACTTAAAATTCAATCAAAAGGTTGATATAGTCTATTCACTGTTTGCTTGTATTTGTATACTTTACACGTTATGGCTTTAGTAGGTTAAAAGCTCAATACACTTTCATATGTTTATTGTTTACATTACCATCAGGAGTTTTTAAACTTTTCAAAATAAACAACCGCAGTTTTGAAGGTTTCACTGTATGAACATTTAGCTTTTCGGCCGGTTCGTTAGATAAAACTTTTTTTCTCTCTTTTTGCGCAGAAATCAACAAGTGAGATTGTTAAGGTGCCAAACATAATTTTATCCATTTCCTATAAAGGTGTCAAATTCATTGATGCAAAGACCAAGGTATACGAAGGATAACGAAAGAATTTAAAAGTGCAAAACCTAACATACCAATCTTTAGAACGTTGTATGCGAACATGAAATTCGTAACATCCACTGCGCATGTCAGGACGCTGACGACCTGAACCACTTTGCTTACATAACAAAGGACCTGCAGAGCGATAACCATTATTGCCATGTCTTCAGTGTGGTTACCATGGTATGAAAATGAAATAATTAAAAAGTAAGGTTTGTACGAGTCAACACTGGATGTCGCTTTTACAGGATATGGCAACAGAGGTGATACTCACTTTGGGACAGGCATTCGAAGTGGCTTACCAGGTGGCGAGGAGGGACAAGGGACGCGCCACCATTTCACCCCGACGTGGGGTCGTTGAGAATGGCGTCGAACGCGGAGACAAACGCGGGACCAAGACGTTGCCAATTCCAGATACGAGGCAGCAAGTGGTCACGTGAGGGAATAAAGTTGCAAGCGCAATATAGTGGTCATTTTCAATCCTGACATTTTTTAAGGGTTATGAAAACGATCACTATTGTTGATGTTGTGTATATCTTTGTATAAATTTTTTTGATTTCCTAATTGTTAGAGTAGGAGCGAAAGTTTTTGAATTGTGGTTGTAGATGATGAAATGTGCAATTGTTTATTATTTTTTTCTTCCAGAAAGAAAGGAACTGTATTTTTAAAGATGGCGTATAATTTTATTATTAATGTACATTTCTTTAATTTGTTTATATTTGTTGATTTATTTACTGTGATGATTGTTTATAATTTGTTGAAAGAAGATGAATTATTTATTTTATATTTTTAAATAGAACAAAACTCATGGAACTTGCAACAAAATGATGGGAGATGTCGCTGCAGAACAAAAAAAACTCAAGTTTGTTAACTATTTTAGCTCACAACCAATAATTGATGTAATTTTTAAGAAATCTCCCTTCCCAAGAAAAATAACCTTTTACTAGTCTCACCAATTTCGTACTTACAATAATAATAATGCCCAGTTTTATTACGTAATAATGCTTACATGTTTTTAAGAACAATGAGTAGACAATAGTGTTTTTTAGATGGGAAATTTTACATTGCCAGCTATTTCACAGCAGAAAATAAGAAAAGGAAAAAAAAATACAGTATTAAAGTCTAATCATGGCGTAAAATTAATATTGCTCTAGTTTGATTCCAACAATGCAGATTTTCATATAATAATGTTTTACATAATGCAGTGTGCTGTTTGCAACAATTCTTTTGTAACAAATTAATATATAGTAATTGATGACTGGTTAGGCTTCTTTTGTATCTTCTGAGCCTAGCCTCTTGTTTTTAAGTTTTTAAAACACTTTTTATTGATATATTTTTTTCAAATTTGTAGATGTTTTTCCAGCTCATGTTTTTTCAATATACATAAAATCGCCATTTTTTAAACAAAAAAGAAACAGTAATAAGTATTGTTGTCATTGGTAACAATAAAAAAGATTTTTATTGTCTTGAAATAAAAAATTAATGTTTCATCACAAAAAAATCTCATTACATTTTTACGGGAATGTCATTGCCAAAGTCGAGGCGCTAGGGAAAAGTCCAGACCTTCTGTAGGGAATGTTATCATATGTTGACTCATATTTGAGGAGTTTGAAAATCGATTGCGAGTAATGCCAATACTAATATCTAGTAATTACTTGAGGTGTGTAATTTCTTCTCTGGGCTAAACTAAATACGTTAACTTTTAACTGTTTCTACATGCAAACCTTTTAGAGCAAGGTAAAAGCAAATTCAATGGTACCTATACTAAATAGTGTAGTTATATTAGTCAAATCTTTGAAGAACTTAGCAAAATTCTTTTTTCTCAGTTTGAAAGTGTATAGAATGGCTAATCTCTAAGCGATATACAACCATTGCAGATGTGACTTTGAAATTCATTTTCATAAAAACCGCTTTATTCCCCATGCGCCTCTAAAGGGCAGGAACAAAGCGGGCAAAGATTAGTTATCTTACCCCTGAATATTTAATACGGGTTCAATATGGCATCCTGTGATGCATGTACAGGGAGTCCCAACTGTCAACATGGGATTAATGCAATCGTCTCATGCGGTTCTCCGCAGGTAACAGACGCCCCCGCATCCATCTCAAACCCTCACCCCAAGAGACCTCCTCACCACACCGACACCTAGTGGGACGCCGCCGGCAACTTCAAAGAGACGCGCGAATCCGTGTCACCTCTTATCGACATCAAAGAGCCCATTTTTGCCCCTAAGGCACCCTGCCTACATTTTAAAACGCTAATGAGAAGAGAGTCCCTGCTGATGAGAGTTTGCCATAACTATGACGTCATGTGTGTCAATGGGAAAAAACTTTTATTTCCTTACAAAAATTTTTGGCGCGGCATTTATAAAATCTGTTTTTTTTAGTCAATTGGGAATTGCACTTAACCCGTTGGATTGTGACTATTAAATCTGTTGGAATGCAGATTTAAAAACGAAGAACATCACTTTTTTTTACACCCGTCTTTTTTACTATTGGGATTTGTCCTGTGTGGATAACGAATCGGTTCCTTGGCAACGCTAGCGTTAGCTGAGCGTGAAAATTGGTTGGATGCTGTGTTGTCATGGAAACGGAAAAGTTTGTTCTGTTTTCATGCTTGGGTGAACCTTCACTGACAGCTGCAGGCGTGGAGATTGCGATAACAAAGATCGAAAGGTTTGTTTTGTTTGTTCCGGTTATTTGACGTCATCAAATTGTAGAAATAATACGTGTTAATGAGATGTCATGACGTCACAATTCGGTTCTTGGGAATAGGAAATTTGATCAACACGTGCTTTTTTATTTAGAGACGTCGAAATAATTTTTAAAGTTTATTGAAAGAATTATAATGTGTTTATTTTTACGTTTAGAAATATAATAAAAATTATTAAATGCGTTCCAACACGCACGTGGTTTACAGTGGCAGCAAACATGGCGGCTGTCGAGCAACATGTTATATGACAGCAGATTAAGACGCAGTTTTTTAAATATAAGTAAAATTTATATGTGAGTTTGAGCTCAGTTAAGCTTAACCTAAATCTGATATTGTTATTTTCACTTGTCGTTTATTTAGGGTTACGATAGGACACGGGAATGTGAATGTACCCCGAATTATCCAAGACAATTTTCTTGCCTGCCCAAAGCCCTCTTGAAATGACCGATTAATTAGAGAAACGAGAGCCTTAATTAACAATGGGCCCACCGAAAGGAAACACAGCTGCTGATGTAATTAATTCAACTGCTTAATCCTGTCCACCCGCCACATTTTCTCACGAGATGTCGTCATCTAAGGTAAGGAAATATTTGTATTTTCATTTTATTTTAAATGGTTAGGAGTACTGACAATTATTTAGCTTCAAAACAGTCACTTTATATTTTTTGTGGAAATATTATTGCTTTAAAAATATTTAGTTTTAAAAATATTGTGAAAACTTTACTTTTAATTTTTACCACAATGCGCCAGCACCATCCAAAAGATGAGGAAGGGCAATTATTAAATGACGTAGTGGGTTCAATTTTTGCTGTCACTCTAGTTTGGTCGGTTCCTTTTCTCTTGTCGTTGATGTCAGAATGAAAAAGGGTGGGTTAGAAAAGTTGTTTGTTGATGCGGGGGAGGAGGGAATCCCTAGTGACAAGGGCGCCGTCTTGGCAGACAGGAAGTAGAGAAAAACAATGAAAGGGAATGTGTTGTTTGGATGTTTTTCCAGTCTACTGCAATATAGTCAGCGTGGGCATTAAGTGTTTGTACGTTGCTTTTGTTTGCACAGCGAATGTTGCTGAGGGATTTGCCGAATCTTTAGGTGCAGGGCTGTGGAAATGGCGTGACATGCCTAATGAAAGTTCCATCGTTACTTTGAAGAAACTTTTATTTACAAGATGTTTATTTTGGATTCTGAAGTAGGATTGAGGAAATTATTCTGTTAGTAACAAAAAACCTTGAATTAAAGTAAAGTTGGATAAAACCTGATAAGTTGTCAGTCTTTAGAATAATGCGTCGAAAACAAATCAAGCCAAAAACATTTTAAAACTGAACTAAACAATGAATAACCCTACCTTAGACCATTATTTATAGCTGGAATGCGGAAATTTCCTTTCAACCAGGTCTAAAATGTTACAATCTTTTCAGACGATTAGTTTTGAAATTCTTTTTTACACCCTTAATAATGGTTATCTTGTAATTTGCACCTTTTTGAGATGGGTGCAGATGTATAACACATGGATTATGGATATATGAAGACACTAAAAATTTTTTCTCACTAGACCATTATTAATAGTGATGAAATATTGATAACATTTGCATTCTTTTAAATACAAATAGCGAATTTTGATATTGAAAGCTTTAACTACCAAAAAGCGTATAAAAAACTCTACAACACACCATAAAAGCCCCTTTATACAGCCAATCTTTTGCAACTGCAAATTTCCCATCACCTCCAAACGCGCATCTTATTTTTCAACGCTGACATACGATACCCTTGACTACATAAGACCAAACCACAATCAACTGCACGACGCCATTGTTTGCCAGATCCATCAACTGCGTACACCATTTTCTAGACGGGGCTAAAAGGGGCAAGTGGAGGATGGGAACCGAGTGAAAATCAAATTCCATTTGGTTTCAACGGACGTCAGGTGGTGTTGGTCGTTCGTCATGCGGCGAAGGGCGGGTGCGTGGGTGTGGGTGGTGTAGAGAAGAGGGAGGGAGATGCACGAGAAAGAGGGAGGGGGGAGTGCGTCGGCTTTTCATTCGTCGCTCGACTGGTTCCGTGTAAGGGAAGGGAATATAACTGATGACGGGGGTCTGAACCGTTCTTCGCGGGTTCAGTTTACTGGAATAATCTGGAATTGTGACTCACTGAAATGGGAGGGGGATCTGCATTTCGATTAAATGCCCCTACTCCACCCTCCACTTTTCAATACCCCCTCCTCTTTTCTCTTAACTCCCCCTCATCTCTTTTCTAGACTTGTTAGTTACCCGGATGTGACTCCCCTTAGTCTGTCTTTTTTGGTAGTTTCCGTTTCTGACAAGTACGCATGCGTGTTGAATTTTATTTTTCACCTTCATTCGGAGTAAAGGGATGCCTCGGGGGTCGATGTACCCTAGGGGTAGGTAATGTGCTTAATAAATTTGCCTCGTGGGGGCTGTGAGGTGGAAGGGGACTTGATTTCTTGTGTTATTAGTAATTTCCAAATCCAATCACTGCTCCCTTAGGGTACAAATCAGCCAATCAGATTAGCCCCAGGGGTCTGAGTTTTCGGTGGGAGCTGGGGTTAATAATCGTATTGTTGTGTTTGTTGTTGTAATGGAATAAAAAAAATATGTGCACCAGTTGGTTTATGGTGATTATTTTTGCAAGAGGATTTTATTAGAATAAAGGTCTTGGGGTTTTTAGGGTGCGGTATTTTATGTAGATTTAATAATTTATCTATTAAGCGTTTGAAGGACTTTAGGTGGCGCCACTTGAAGTAAAAGGAAGAAATGAAATTCGCTACTGCAAGGGTTTGATGACATACACAGTTATGAATTTTGAAGACTTAGTAATTGAAAAAAAATGTAAGTATAAACAGAAGAAGTTGCTTCATTTAAAGGTGTAAAGTGATAGTGAGTTTCCAGAATCCTTTTGTTATCTTACACTACATTTACTACTGGCAACAAGTGTTTGTATAAGTTAAGGTCGTATTACGTTTATATCATAACAAAGGTGTTACAAAAACTCGCTAATTTTCAATACCATGTAACTTTAACTTAGGTCGTGTACGCTATTATGTCTTAACACAAGCACAACAAAGTATTAAGGCGGTTATGGTATTATTAAGCAAAACTATGTGGAAAGAAGATGGGGATTTACTTACAAAACACACGTCGCTTTATTATAGATGCGGTAACTTAATAATTGACGTCCGTAATTATCAGATCTGGCGACTTAATGGAAAAAATACGATAATACGCACGTATCTAAAGCCATGATTAATAACCTTTTTACGAGTCGATTTCCCTTTAATGGGAAAAATTTTCTGGAACACATCCAATGCGTGTGCATTTACGACAAATGATAATCATTCGTGCTTCAAACATTTTAAAGGATCCAATACGTTAAGTGATGTACTATCCCCTCTGTTTTACCATTTACAAGTTGGTAAAAGCAAACCTTTATTTTTTTATTCCCAATCGCCCCTTGTTACACGCGCCTTAGGAATTAACTGATTGAAGCGAGTTAATGAGTAAACATTCGAGACAAACATGGGAGACATTTTGTAATTGGATTAAATTGAAATGGTCTTTTTGGAGTTAAGGGATGGAGCTGCAAGGGTTAGTCTCTTTGTCTATTGGCAATCGATCAGCTTGTCTATTAGTCGAAGGTTGGAGTGGGAGCTGCATGTCATGCTGGCCTCTCGAACCGCCCCCGCCTCTAGGTTCGAGTGGCGCCTGGGGGCGACTTTTTTGATAATTCACTTGGTGTGTGTCTATTGACTAAACAGTCGAAAAGGTCACGAGTGGGGCAGGCAATAGACGCACGACTAAAAGGGGAATAAAATGAGATATTTTGTTATCTCGTTTCATTCGAGACCAAAATGAGATTTCAAAAAGGAGAAAATAAGGCTTAATGCCACTAGTAGCTGCTGAGGTTATCGCCGCAGTACATCGCCATTCAAAAATATTTCAATTATTAAGCAAACAAATTATACAGCTACCAGAAAAGGACTTCCAAAGAGAACACAGATATATATCACGTGTATGAGACTAAATGCTGCCATTAGCTGCAAAGGACATACCCAAGATACATCGTACAAACACAACCATTCAAAATAAAATGAAGCTCTAGTAGAAGACCTCTAAGGAAAATCTACTTTTTTCAAGAAGAAGAAGAAATATGAGGTTTAATGTCATCAGTGGCTACTAAAATATCTTACGAATGGTACATCATTTGTACAGAAACAACGATTCAAAAAGATGTCAACAATTTACTAGAGTTTCCAATTGAGACCTTGCGCAAGTAGAATTTATAGGAGTCACATATAGGTAAGAAAATACTTTCTCTGTACAACAGATCTTTCAAAACCAGTGACTGAAGTACATTCAACCCTTTTTACTTTAAAGAATCTGTTTGACGTGGCTCTAGAAAACGAAATTTTTGTGCAAAACCCCCTGAAAATTTATCCCCTACCCCAATTTTATAACAAATTTTTCTGAAGCAATTTTTTCGTTTCCACTTAGCTGCATTCTCATCAAATTTTCTTCAGTCTGACATAAATCTGGGGCATCTTGTTGGCAGCCATATCCGTTCCCATGATCCTCTCTCTTGTTTTGAACCTGAAATAGGGAAAAACTAGAGAAGTGGTTGAAGGGGGGGGGGCGAGGGGGTGGACCAGTGATTCCTTTGGGTGGCAGATGGGGCCAGCAGCAGCTGGTTGCACAGGTGAGCTGATTTCAAGCTTGACTGCAACGCCTCTGACAGAAGAGGGAGAGATGTCGTCCATAGAGGGGGCAGGGTAGAGGGTTTTCCTTACAAGACATCTCTGAATCTTCGCATTTTCTCCTCCCACCCAAAATATGCAAATGAGAGTTGTCTTGGAGATGAATTCCAAGGTGGCGAAGATTTTTCGGGAAAATGGCTGGTTTTTCGGGTTGCGGGATTGCGTCTTCTGGGTCAGTGAGTTTGTTGCAAGAGGCGGGGGTTGTTTGTTATCTGGCGTTGCGCGTTCGTCTCACGCATTAATGCTTCATGTACCTTGTTTCTAATTAGATTGCTTGAGAGACGCTGGGTGTGCCTTGAGGGGAAGAAGGGGGTGTTGGAGGGGGGGGGTGTACGTTAATTTCGCTTGGAGGAACCCCCTGTTTGGTGGACATGGGGACGCGTGGGGGTGGAAAATTTTAAGAAGGTATCGAATTGAGATTAGGAGTAAGGAACGCGCACAATAGCATGACATTAACGCCTCATATATTTTTGATCGCAAGCCGATAGCTTTGCCCTGAGGCGTCAACTTGTACACGGGCCTCGCGGCGTTTTGTTGGACTTTCTCCGTCAAGGGAGACGCACGCATCTCGGCATGAGGAAGACAGATGAATGGAATATGAAGTGAATGTTATTATGGAAGGTGCATCGTGTTTATTTTTTTACCGTCTTCCCTCTAGTGGTAATTTTTACGTGACCGAATTTTGTGATGGGTGTTAGAAGATGTCCCATGCAACAGTGGACCAAATGGTGAGAAATAAACGTCGGACGGTTTTTGCCTTCTTTTTTGGACGGTTATGGGGCGGGGCATCGTGGCCGGCCAAGGAGGAGAAATTGGCGTTTCATGGTCGGTGTGCGGTGCTCTGTCAGCCGCCGTGCGTTTTCTGTTTGATTAAGCAGCAAAATTTACTCTGCTCACTGCACTGTGGCTGATGGCGGCCGTCCTATAAGATGGCTGAGCGAACCGCCTGATCCTGTCATAAGCCTAGCAATAGGGCGGCGCCCACGCAAAACTTGGCCACCCGACGACTCCTTTGCTTTGTCGTGCCGCCACCACTTGCATCGTGCTCTGCCGACATTTTCTTCCGTCATTTCAGTTATTATTTTTTTAATCAGTTTTTTTTGTAATTGTTGTAAATTGGATTAATGTTGTAGGGTGGAACAGGTAAGTTGATTATTTTTGGGTGTCTTTTTTATAGGGGGTTTTAAAACGCATGCGTTTTCTTTAGATTAAATTTTTCTCGGCGGGAGGGAGATGAAGTTATTTTAATAACTTGTGTTATGACGACGCTCGTCTTCCGGGGTTTTAAAGTTTTTTTAAAAAGTTTTCATCAAACGGTGGTTTGTGATGGATGTCAATTGCTATCTGTGCGCCATTGTTGATGCAATGCGGTCATTCGACTGCCCCCTGGTGGGTGATAACCCTCCGTTTATGCCGAGATTTATATGCAATAATAGACGACTGCGTTCCTCCACACATGTACGTGATGCGCGTTGGTGCGTCCACGATAAGCAGAGATGCCGTTAGAACGTGATCTTTTGCCCTTGGTCATACGTCATTTGACGAACGAGGGGAAGTGGACTCGGGTTTTTTTAAAGGAAAGAATAGTGTTTATTTTAATAATTTTGGGGGGTTATGGCGTTATGTTGGTGATGTTTGGTTTCGCTTTTGATGTAGCTTAGTCTTATTTACGACACAGGTGCGTTTAATGATTACATCACTAAAACTCCCTTTCAGTCTCCCTTGGGATTGTGAGGGGAAGAGCAATAAGTGTGGGGTTAAAACCCGGGGTTGGTGTGGTTAACCGGAGCCAGGTGTGCTATCAAAATTGTATTTGTAACGTTAATTAGTAGTGAGTTTGTTATTGGGATGTGCAGAAATATTAAGTCTTATCGATATTTTAGTCGATTTTAAAAGATTTATTTTTTAAATTACAAAATGAAATAGAATTTGAAAAATTTATATCGAGTTAAATATTGATTATTTTTAAATTCGATTCGGAGACATTACAAAATTTACTTTTTAATATTCGCTTTTTACCTCCAATTATTCTAAATGGAAACATTTGGGCTAAAATTAGATTTCTTCCCTTGAAAAAAAAAAAGAGGAATAATTGTAACATTTAGAGAAAGATGTCACTTTTTTCCTGCAACAACAGAACATTTCTCCACGCCCTGCCGTATAATTGACTGTGGTAATAAGCCAAAATATATTGCCAATTAAGTCGTGTAGCCTACAGCTGCCACTGCACACCCTCCCCTAACCCCAATACACACGCACACCCACGCCAACTCACCCTCGTTGTTAATAAAGACGTCGTAGGAACGCCGTGTGAGACACGGCTGGACCCCACCCTCTATTAGCAAGGCAAATGAACGGCTCGATTAGGGACTGTGAACACATTACCACCACTTGTGGGTCTACTATTGGTCTGTACGGCGACAGCAGGACGTCATTTATCAGGTGGCGAAACGAATTTGATGTATTGTTGATTGATGCAAAACATCGACGCCATGTTTTTTCCATTTTGATGTTTTTTTTTTTCTCTCGTCCACCATGTTGGCTCGTATTTGTAATTTATAGTTTAATATTTCATTCGCATTTCGCGTACCCCTCGTCTTGGGGGTGGAGGGAACGCGCGCGTTCCAAATGGCCATCCTTTTCCAACTTGTACTTAGCTTAATGTTGTGGAAGAGCGTTCTGGGCGCGCGCGATAGCAAATACAGCAATAACGGGGCCAAATTGCCCGCCTCGTGCACCAAACTCGAGGACTCGGTGAGAGAAAACGCGCAGAGAGGACGGCGCGTCTTGTGTGGCCCCGTGTTTTGCTCGTTCGGAGTAATGAGTTCGGGGAAGGGGTTGAAAAATTTGGATCACGTTTGTGACATTGTTTGGTGCAAGTTAATGGTGTGTTTTGCGAATTAGGTTTGTCAATATTGGAAAGCGAGTATTTACGTGTTGATTGCATTTGGGTAAATAGTGCGTTTTTTTTTAAAGGTCTTTTTTCAGTCTATTTTGAGAGTTTAAAGTGATAAAGTTAGGTTTTGTTGCATTTAAAAGAGATAGGTTGAAATTTTTATTTAACTAGAAGAATATTGGATTTTGCGTTGTGAGTGGCGAGGTTGGAATATGGAAACTCTTTCGGGCAAAATTTTGAAGGAATAATCGATAGCGTCGTTGAAAAATTGTTATTTTCAGTTTACAAGAATTTTATAACCTTGCGTGTCGTAAAATATATGTTGACAAGAGAAATTCTAATGTTTTTGAAAAGAAAGATTTTAGAATTCTGTGTAATGGCTGTAATTTTGAGTAGTTAGATGGGTAAAAAATACTTTAAAATTTAGTCATTATTTGACCAAAAGTTTTTACAGTAAAAAATTTAAGACTATTTCATTGAAGACATTATTACGAAACCCTTATATGATTAAAGTGGTTAGTATTTTGATTATATAACTTTATATGAAATGAAACGTCTTACCGTGTTTTAATGAGATTCATAAGAACTGCTATTTATATTCAGATTGAAATCTTGCAACTGACTTTCTGGCTTAGGAACTTTAAACTTGTCAAATATTTGGCGCATTGGAATCAACGAGCAATTTTGTAACCATACAAAAATCATGTTACTAAAAATGAGAAGTTTAGTAACGTTAATAATTGGAAAGACTGTGAAACGACTTTTTAAGGGTTATACAATGTGGTTGTCGCTTCTACTACCTCTAACTTTATTCTAACAATGAATCATAGTGAACACCTTTTGTTATGTTGTAAGCTTTGCTTTATGTTTAAACCAACAATTATTGCCATTGTTGAATATAACATAAAGACAAAAGAATAGCCAAGCTTATTAATGTAACAATATGGTTTTACATGTTGCATAATATTTTTAGAATATTGTTAGAGCCTACATTGTAAAAAATGTAAACCGCATGAAGCACCATTATGATAGTGTGATTTGTGCAGGTTTTTTCACAAGTCTTTCCATACATATATAGCAGAAACTTTATAGTATTGCTGTTACAATTAAATTTTTTTAATTGTGATGGACAATAAAACATTTTAACTTTGAGGTAGATACGCTTCATTGAAACTATTGACTAAAATCCAAATTGTTACAATTAAATTTTGATTTGTAAGTCCCAATATTTCCTCCACCCTCAAATCTCCTTTCTCCCCCGGCAATTCCTCTTTAACCCCATGCGTACTAATGCGCCACCCCAGATGTGATGTCAATTTGCATCAATTGATTCGAGGCGAGGGAGGAGGGCAAGTGTAGAGTAGTAGGAGGGGGATAAATGATGATATCAGTGACACCTCCCCATCTCCCCTCCCCACACCCACATGCAAATTAGCCAAGGGCGGCACCCCGTAATCCTCTCTGGCGTTTGGTGTGTATCGTGAACTACAGCTGCGCTTCGGATTATCTCAACCCCCATTTTCTCTGCCACCCTCCGGCTGCCCTGGTGACATGATAGCGATCTATAAGAAGCCGTCAAAGGTTGGCACGGATTACATTATTCCCAATATTGATACGGTCACACTTGGTAAATAAGTCTAAAATACGTCTAGACTATTTTTTTAATCAACGAAGGAGGAGTTTGGGTGTATCAATAGGCGGAGTTAACACGTCATCGGTCGAATCATACGAGAGGAAATTTCTGGAGCAAAAGAAAGGGGCCAAGGGGGAATTTGTTTTTTTTTTTTTAAACTTGCACCTTGAGACTCCGTTCCCGCCACACCCACAAAGTGTGCCTCGTAGCGTGAAATGCGTACGCCCGTTCTCACCCCCGACCACGCCCCAAACGCAGCGTCTCTCTTCATTGGTGTGGAAACCGTCGTCGACAATACTTTAACAATGGGTGGAGCAGCTGCAAGAAGGGATGTGTGAAGGAGGTAGGGGTGGGTTGAGCATTGTAAAAAGACGGCAAAAGATGCTCTCCGTTTCCATGACGACGGATCGCGGCTCGCGCCCGGGTGTCACCTTTGTTCAAACGCTGTGGGGGTCGTTGGCTACTGTTCCCCCCTCCCCTCCCCCGACCCTGTCGGCGTCTTAGACACCGATGACCAACGACGCGGTGGACGGAACGCCAGGTCAAGCGTTTCCCGACATTTTAAACCCATCTCCCCCACTTGGGGGTAAAAAGGGGAGGACATGTCCACGAGTAGCTCCCTTTACCCCAACTTCTTTTAGTCGTGTTACCCTCTTGAGTGAAGTGGCCGCCAATAGAGGAGCCATTTTGAATGGTTCTTGTAGGTACATCTCTCTCCCTCTCTTTTTTTGGGACGCCGGCTTTGATCTCCTTCTTCAACCTGTTCACCTGTGGACAGGTGGTGGAGTGGGTTCTTTCGTCTTGTATTGTTTGCATGATTGTTGTTGGAGTTGTGGAAGTTAATGAAGAAACTGCAGTGTGTTAGAATAAGGACTTTTCACCACCAGAGTGACCTCTATGAATTGATTCAAGTGACGTTCAGTCTTATATTACTACCTTAGAATTAAAAAAAAATGTTAAAGTACTCGTATCTTACCATACGGTAGTAAATGTGTACTGCCTTATATTTTTACAGCATCGTTTTTTAGATGGTGTACATGAGCCCATATTGTGTGTATCACACGCGGCCATCTTTTTTCTATTTTTCTCCGTTAGACCCCGTGTTTGGGTCCTATAGTAAGTCAGTGGAGCGATGTGATGTGTGTGGGAAAAGCCACCTGTTTTCCTAGTTTATTAATATATGAGAGGGAGAGAAAGGTAACGCACCAAAGACTCTGATACAAACAATTTTTTTCTAAGTGGTAATGTATATTTAGATATATAAAACCAACTTTTATTTATTTTGTATGGAAGAAAAACAGCTTCCGTTGCTATTTTTACAACTTGTCTCCAGGTGGAGTTGCTCCGGTGACGTTGCAAAACAGCCTTGTTGTCAACAATGCCAAAATATGTCGATTTGTTGTTGGAATTTTTAGCTGCTGCAACTTGACTGCGTTGACCCTGGCATCATCCATCTTGCGTGCAACAATCCTTTTTTTTTTTTTCAACAATCAACCCTAAAGGTAATAGGTGTTTGATTAATGCGCATGCTCACTTAGCGTTTTTCTTTGACCACCCCGCGTTCCATATGTTCCCGCCGGAACCCCGCCCACCTCTCACGAGCTCCGTCCAACGATTGTTGCAAATTGAAAAGCTGCGTCCCTCTCACGTGATGAATGACGTAACGACACGCCCACCTTTGCGTTTTCTGGTTCTGGTTCTGGATTGAATGCCTCGGGAGTTATAAATCTGCCCTCGTCTCAATTCAACTCTTGTTTGGCCCTTTTCAGACAAAATGGTCCTCCCCACCACCGCCACAATCCCCCCACTTCACGACCCACTCGACACTACAATGAGCAGTTTGTAAATTGATTGTCGAGAGGAATGGACCTAAGCAGGGGGTTTTTGAAAAAAAAGGGTTAGTGTTTGGAATAACAAAATGTGTTTTTGGAGATGTAGGTAATGGATTTCAATACGTGCACTGCTATGATTAGAAGTACCGGTATTATACGTCTAAATGAGAGTAAATTAGTCGAATTTTGACTCTAGGAAAAAAATAGACCTAAACTGAATAAATAGTACTAATAGGCCAGTACGCTTAGTTGCATTCTTATACATTACAATCACAACAATGTCACCTTATGCTAAGAATTGTTGTTCATAGGATAAGGATAACAATTTGCAAAATCTGAATAGTCGTCTAGACTATATATGTAGTCTAGAAAAGTTCTTATAATTATTGAAATTTTCCCTTTTGAGAATAAGACACGATTTATATTTACATCATGGGAGAACATCTTCTTGCTGACATCTAATGTTTACACTGTACACATTCAATCGTGTACAATATCTTAATTTAATCCCATTTGGACAAGTAAATCAATATAGGTTCTTCAGACTATTGCTAATTCAAATATTTCATTAGCTCTCTTCATTAAGTATGTGCTAGGACTGTTGACTCTTATAAAAACTACAGTTTACTACTTATTACATTGCAATTTGGCCATATTGAGAATTAACAAACCATTTCTTAATTTTAATAACCAGTAGTGATGACTGAATCATTGCTACTGTTAACTTTAGCAGTCATATTCAATGCAAATTGCTTGTACAATTATATCAAAAGATTGTACCTTTGTTCACTAAACAAACCGAACTCTTAACACGTCTAGCAGCGTAAATCACGCAACAATGCACTTAACAACTACCCAAAACTTTCCTAAAGCCTATAAAATATTGTCATTGTGATTGCTCTCAAAAAAGTACCAGAGCTATTTCAATACCAGGTTTTTATTTAATGAACCGACACTGCAACAATGCAATTTATTTTTTCCGTTGAACTTTACAATTACCGAGGATTATTTTCATTGAATCCACTTAAAAAAAAAATCTAGTCCCTTATTTTTTCCCCCTATGGTGGGATTCCTTTCTAAACAATACTTCTCATTGTTACAATACCGCGCTTCACCTCAAGTTCATTACCGATGGTTCATTGAGACACGATTTCATGGCCCCCTGCGCGCATTATTGCGCACGTTCTTCAATTAAAGACGAAACGCGACTCCCACGAGCCGATCAATTACGCTCTAAAAAAATATTGTTGAAACGCATCAAGGCTAAAACGCGCTCACTGACCATTGGTCTCAAATTTATTACACTAGGGGTGAATCCGGCACTTAAAGAGTGTCCTAATGTAGGTAAATGGAGTTATATCCGGACGCTATTTGGGTCCAAGAGTGGACGCAAACAATGACCAAAGTGGGACATAAAATGGAGAAAGAGAAAGAAAAAAAACAAGATGGTGGGCGTTAATTTTATTTTAATTCCAAATGGATGCTACCAACGCTGAATTAAAATCTCCAATAAAATTGAGGCGCAGTGCTGTTCTCTACCCGCCTTTAAGTCAATCCGCAAAAGCAATCATTTTTCTTGGTGTTACGCTCCAATGAGCATGCGCGCATGAAGATGCCCGTTGGCATCGAGTTTTTTTTTTTCTTCCACTCTCTCTTTTTTCTTTCTCGCTTTGTGATTGGTTCTTTTTTGGCGCCCTTTTGTCTGTTGTTGCGTCGACATTTTCGTAGCTCGAGGCGTTGCTGTAGTCTCGTTATCGAAGCACGAGTGCGTCGTTTAATGGAATCCTCCAAATTATGATGTGTGTTTTGAATTTCAAATTCAGACGCCACTCCGCTGGAAACAATGAGCGGAAATGAAAAAGTTCAAAAGATGGCCGCCCAGGAATCAGATTAAATACTAAAACTACTAAATCATTTTTTAAAGAACTTCCGGTTTAAGATTTTTTTCAGTTTTCGCAGTATGAACAACTACTTCCGGTTTTACTTATAGTTTAAAGTTGTGTTTACAAGCTTTTTTCTCTATCGTTTTGCGAAAGATGTTGAATAGTGAAAGTGTATGCTGTGGCTCTTCCCACTGTCCTTTGCGTGCGCCATGAAAATTCATCACGTGCCTAATTCGGGCCTATTACTTTCGCTTGGGCGGACGCTGAGCTCGAAGGGGGTCTTAGTCTCGACCCCGGACGATCGTAATGAGTCCACCCCCATGCGACTGATAATATATCAATAGCTCGCAGGCACAACACTGTCGAGTGTCATTAAACTATTGTTGTGCATGCATACTTTCAATATTTTTATGACCTTATAATTTTTATTATTTCATTATACAAGTTTTGTGTGTTTGCTAACTCGGTCAGTGGTTGAAGGGTTTATATTTAAGTCGAGTGTGTCCTACTCCTCCCGTTTTTATTTGGCAAGGCGAGTGAAAAGTCATGTCGATTTAACCACTTGACTTGTTTTTGGTCAACAGTAGTGTAATCACGTCTGTGGATCGAGTGCAGTGACAACAGTGGGATTTTTCGGGTTATGATGGATTTTCTGTGTGATGGATTCCTATAAATCCCAATCGTTATTGTTATTTAATGCGGTTGGGGTTAACTGGAATTTATCGAGTTAGTATCGATTTTTTTTCTTCTTTGTCAATCGATTTTTTTTAAAACGTTAAAGTATATATCAGAAGAACCATTCTGATGCATGTAAAATTACAAAAATCGGTTTTTAAAAAATGCAATCACTCAACATGGCAATAGGAAATCCATTTTTGCATGTAAAAAAATCGATTTCTGGTGTAGACATTTCAACTCGCTCTACATACTTATATGATTTTTTTTAAAATGTGTGAGGTTTTTACACTGCAGGTAACCAAAAATATATTTTCAGTTAAGATTAAAAGATTGTTAATTATTGTCAGTATTGCCCCATAATTCATGTCATGACAAAGTTTGCTGTCAACTAACTAGTTATTGAAGTCAGACAAACAGTTGCAGTCAATAGAGGAAGCTAGGAACATGTTGGAGTGTCTTATTTATTTGAAATGACTACATTTGGACTGCTTATTTCTATTTGCCTGTAAAGCTAGATTACGTCTACGTCACATTGTAGTAAAGCAGAAATGGAATACAATGCTGAACAAGAAATAGAAAGTAAAAAGGCACTACTATCTTAAAAGTCTGATAATTAAATGCACCCATTCCCCTGATGATGAGAGCAATAAGCCTTAGAATGTCTAATAAACTTGGCAGGAGATACAATTGGCTATTGTTATAGATTAATAACAAAAATGAAGACTTATTTGTGTAGTATCTTAAATTCAGGCTAAATTGATAGTCTGTTGATCTGCAACTGCAGCATTAAAATTTATGACAATATTTTCTATACACTTAAATTTACACTTGCTACAAGTCTTTTAAACATATTTAGACTGGGTTTTTTTCTTTGTATGTAAAAAAAAATCGATTGGTGGACGGAACTGTGGTTCTTTTGTAAGACGACTTCAAGTGAGAATGGCACAGGGTCATCCAACTGCCAAGAAGATTTGAGCGCGTTGGCAACTCGTAGCCCCGAGGTCTTGTTATCAGTGGACGCTGACTTGAGGAGTCCGTGGATTGAGCGTGGGGGAGACACGAGAATGGGTGTAGGGGGGGTTTTTATCTGGACTTCACACTCGGCCACGCGTCCATAAGTCACCCCTTCCCTGGTCTATCCATTCCACTTACTCTTGCAGAAACAATGTGAGATAAAAGAAACCTGGTGTCAAAATTTGCAAGTTTTTTATGTCTGATAATTTTCTTTTTAAGGCTTAATGTAAAAGGGAGTTTGTTGAGTGAAAGGTGAAGGGAGGGGGTTAGTTGATGATGAGTGGAGGGGATATTGGGAAATGTGTGTGGGGGGATATCTCATCATTTTCCACTAAATCTGTCTAATACCTTTGTAATTGCACTTGGATGAGAAGTGGGTGGGGTGGGCTAGAATGATGGGTAGAGGAGGGTGGGGTATAAGGGTATGGGTAAGGAATGGAAGCATCCTTCCACGTGGGTGATTTGGTTCGTTTACCGATAAGTAGATGTTTGGCCAGATTGTCTTTGTGTTGTTGATGGATTGCAAAGTGGACTTTATTGGATTGTGATTGGTTAAGGACATGTTTGATTAGTAAGAGGCTTTGGTTGTTGTAAATAATAATGAATCAATTTACAGCCTAAAATTTTCCTAGAAATATTAGTTCAAAACTTTCTCTAAATTCTAGAACAATTTGAAAACTGTAGCAGAACTTTGGGAAATCTGCAATTCTACAACAAATATGCTTGGGTGAAAATTGTGTATATACCGGAACCTCTAAAACAATATCAAGAAAAAATTCTAGCAAGGATTTTGCCAGAAAGGCAATGTAATAGGTTTATTAGAAATTCTTTCTAGAACTAGTGTTAGATTCTTGTAGATATTTAGAAAAGTTGAAAATTGCGAAGAAACTGTAGGACGTTTAAAATTTCTTCAAAACTCTGATTAATGCTAAGTCTAATGTTACACGCCCCGATAAAGTTTTAGAAGATATTTTTGTTTTGTAGGGATCTTCTTTAATAAAATAGGTTTAAACTTCTAAGTTATTGATGTAGAACATGCAAAGAAAGGTTTAGTAAATTATAAACAATAAACTTTACTGTTTATTACATACAGACATTTTAGAATCCTTTAAAGTATATTCTAAAAATTTGATCTATTTGAAAAAAGTAGAACCTCATATGTTCCAAATGTTGGATCCATACAAGCTTCTCTCCCTCTTTGAAGTCTCGACTCTTTCTCACGCAATTTGCAGTGAGTGCAGACTAAACCGTTGCTCGCTTTTGAAAACCCTACTGTCTTCAACTCTCCATTTTAATAGAATTGGCACGTGACTCGTTAATTAATTTATTCATCTCACCACCAACTAGTTAAATCACAAGTTGATTTAAATGAGTTAGCGACTTTTTTTTTTTTCCCCCATTTTGTAAATCAAATGTAATCAATTTCGCCACCGGGGGAAATTGAAAGTAGGGTGTGGGCGTTTGTAGTAAACGAATTCGAACGCGTACGTCCATCCGACCGGAAGGAAGCAGACGCGGTATAAGGGGAAAGTCAAAGGATTGTGCCGCGCATGCGTCCTTAATTGTCGCGCTCAGATGTCGCCGCTTCAAATAACCGCGCATGCGCTACTCCCATTTTATATCCCAGAAAAAAGTCTTGGAATGTGTTACATTTTGGAAGGAACCTGGGAAAACCCTGGGAGAGGGGATATAAGACCAGTGTCTCGTCCATCATTCACACGACCCCTCTTGTGTCTCAATTAGCTTGACACCTTGTCACACTTGGGGTCGAGGGGATTCTTGAGGGTTCTTTCAACAATACGTGTTGTTGCTACGATCCTTGTTGTGAGTTTTGATATGTGTTGGCTCCCACCCAGTTTTTCGTAAAGAAAATTTTGAGATTTTACACCGTCAGAGGTCGCTGAGGTCAATGGCAAATTTTTGCTGAATTGAATTTTTTAAAAAAAAACTGAATCACTTTTTTCTTATCTTGAAACAATGTTTGATGCTGGATTTTCTCTTATCTAGTTCCCATTGTTGATTAGTTGGCGCCATAATGAATTGCCACTGCACTTTAATGCGATTATGAGCGACGCTCCAGCGAGCAGATAAGCGAGCAAAATGCGCATTGTTGAATTTGCGTTCTGATTTGAGCGTAACCCAATTATTGTCGCGTTGCCATGGTCACCTTCATTTCTAATTAGGCGGCCCGTTCGTATTTGACGTCATCCCCCGTGTAATTTTCCTTTTGCAATTAATTTGCATATTAATTACATCAAACACCATCCTCGACCCTCTAACACTACCTTCATCGCTCCACTCATTACCAGCCCCACCAACTTTTCATTAGCCTTAATTTAACGCCTTGGGAATACACAACAATACAATTAAAATATAAAAAGTTAATTTAAATATCTTAAGTCGTCTTTATTATAATAAATTTTTGACTACTTTGGTCTGTTTCATGTAGCGTTTTATCGATCTTATAATAAATGTTGCACTATTTCAAAAAATATATGACCATCAACCGAGTATTGTTGTATCACGCGTTTCGTTCCGGGTGTAGAGACCCAGTTGGATTTCCGGTTTCATTTCGGTGCTCGACCCCTCAATCCCCTTTCCACCAATGGCTGCATTTCCATCAATAGGAGACGAGGGGAGGGACCTGGGGGAATGGGCGGGGCATTCTTACAACACCTCCCCATCTCCCCCCCCCCTATTCTTGAAACCCATTTCGCCAAGAAAAAAAATTATTATAAAAATATTGATTGAAGAAAAAAATCGTTGGATTAAAAAAAAAAGTCGCGTAAAGGATCGATTTGTGAGTGAATTTAATCAGTAATGCGCATGCGTTTTTATAGTTTTTGTTGGAAAAAATATTTTTTTTCTTGATATCTGGCTTTGAGAGGGCACTTCCGGTTGGTTGCGCATGAATTGTTCTTCCCGTGAAACGGGTTTTTCATAGTGTTCGTTGTTTTTTTGAAATTTCGATCGTAAGAATTGTTTTGTGTTTTCTGTGATTTTTTTTGGTGGAGTTTTTGGGTTTTAAGAGCTCAGGTTTATGCAGAAGAAAAATTGATATTGCGGATTGAGTGGCAGGTGAAGGCGTGGTGTGGGTGGAGGAAGGCGTGGTCGATGCCGTCAGTCGTTGGTGCGGTGTCTAATCCGTTGACGAACGCGCTTCGCCCTGCGTCCGAGATAAGACACCGCTGCGGACCTCGTTGTACCGAAAATTGGAAAATTCAGGCTGAGACACTCGATGGAATTCCTAATGAAGCGCCGTTGTGAATTGAACAGCTTGCAAAAAAAATAATTGTTGAGCTTCGGATATCGTTGAGGATTTGTTAACTTTTCTCATTTCAACATTCCTATGTGCTTTATTGACCCCTCTTTTCCCACTTTTTAAACCTTTTTCTAACATTGTTTACATTGTTGTAGTTTGCTTTTTTTTTTTAAAAAAAAACCAGTTGCTGAAACTTTTTTTGATTGTTTAATAATTTCTTTATCCCTTGCAACCCGCTTTTGATGTCAGACGCACTCTCTCCGCGCTCGATATACGATTGTTGAACACACCCTATTGTTGTATTTGGGCGATCAGTAACACGTGTTTTAGACGCGTTCATTCTCACCAGTCAATTAATAACCCCTCCCCTTCTCTTGCCTCCCCCGCGCCATTTTCTTGCTCGACATTTGACCTCCAATATTGTTGCGAAGCGCAAAGATGACGTTAGCAAATGTTTGCCACGCACGCGCACTAATCAACCGAGGACCATAAAAAAAAAAGAAAAAAAACCGCTGACGTTGCATTGTTGAAACCAAACCCGTATTAAAATCCGGATTGTTAACCAAGTGGAATTTTTTTTTCATTGTTACAACTTTTTAAATATTTTTTATTGCGTCCGCAGCTCATTACTGGACTTTTAATTGCCTTTTCCGCTCTCTTCTCCCTGATTGGCGTTCTCCATTGTCGCACGCGTCCCTTTCAATGAAATGAAGACGCGTTGGCCTGCAGCGGACACGGCGGCGTCCCTTTGCCGCGTTCCCCCTTGCGCTCGAACGGCGCCTCATGCGTGAATTTCGCGTGTGGCCGATCACAGACCCATGCCGCGTTTCCTCGTTAACGCGCTGCCTTGCGGCGAACGAACAAGAAATGCACTTTCATAGTCACTCACTCTGTGCATACCTAATGCCCAACACTCCAACTCTTCAATTTCTTAATCTCCTTCTTGTAGGGTGTTGGGGTTAAAAAGTTGTAAAGGCGGGATGAAATTTTCTAAGGGTTTTTGTACGGAGATTTAACGATTGTTGAATCAAGATGGCGTCCACTGATTTTTATTCTTGAGTCGAATTTCAATCTGATGGAGTGAATAGAAGGATGCGATAGTGTCAATCATTGAAAGGGGCTGCGAGCGTGTGTGGCGCATTGTTGATAGACATGTGAAAAGTTTTAAAGTCGAGACCTGAATTGACGATTGACGTCTTCAATCAGATTTGCTACGCTGAGTATTGTTTAGTGAGGAATGCTGGGAATCGGATTAAAGATATCGGTATGGGGAATCGAGTTTTTGTTGCGGGTATTTTTTGGGTCGATTTATTTTGCACGTGTGCGTGTTGAGTAAGAAGCAACAATGCGTTCATGTGAATCAACAATGGTATAAAAGCGTGATGCATAGCGTATAAGTGAGCCGGGTGTGATGACTTCATTGTCACCGTTCATCCATCATTCTCATTGTTGGATGTGGGGGTCGCGTTCATCGAGACGGAAGACATATTTCTTGCATGCAGATTGAACGGGAGGAAGGGGATACGAGGATTGCAGGGGAGAAGTCTCATTTTCCCGATTGGATTCAGCAGTCGCGGCGTTTGTTATTGTAATTAATCGTCTATATCAATCTTTGAACTGCTGATGAGACAGAATTTAGCTAATACTTCATGGCCTCTCTTTGCAATGGCGTTATACAAGTTTATATATTATGAGAGGAGCCCAGTTAAAGCACGGTCGTTCACTGTAAATTTTGAGTTAGTGCAGAAACAAGATAGGGTTATCCCATATTTTTATACCATGGCCTCGTATATCAATAATTGATCAGCACCAGAGGGCACATAGATCACAATTGCATCCATAGCAGGGTTTTACGTAAATTGGTTGTCATAAGCAATGGTTTTGTTACATAGTAATTCCTCTCTGTTATATACAAGTTAAAGTCAACCCTTCCAACCATTACAATTCACTTTTAAAGTTAGTAATTCATCTTGTTTTATGCAGAAAAGACATTAGAATCGAGTACATGAGTTTGCCATGTGAGAGAAAAATGTGCTTGCAGCTGCGGACGTGACGTATGAGGCGACGACAACACTGGTCACTGCTTATTGTAGTGCCGTCGTCTTATGCGTCATATCCGGGTTTGGGAAATCCCTAACACCGGAAGTTATGACACGTAACTTTGAGTTTAAATTGTAAAAAAAGTAAGCTCTCAGGATGGAGGTGCAATAGACGAAAACATATTCCCGTCTTTCATATCCGATATTTGTATTTTTAGTGAGACCCACCCTTTAAAAATTGCTTAGCACACTTCAACAAAAATTTCAAGTATGAAAGGGCTGATACAAAACTGTTTTATATTAAAATCACAAACTATACTGCCATTATCCTGCTAGAGTATCACTCTCCAACCCTCCGAGAAATCCCCTCTCACTGATAAAACGAACATTTTGTAAATACACAAAACCCACTAATTATCCAAGTCTTTAGTCCCTACTACCCCAAACACGAACAGAGTTTGTCATCATTCATATTGTCATGAAATGAAGGGTTGCAATTCACACCAACCCTACCCCCCCACCTCCATTTTCCCTCATTTTGGTCATCCATCATCATCACCACTACAACCGCCATCATCTTTGGTCCTTTGGCACGCGAATGACGAGTCAGACGCTTAAACGTGGCACGCGTGGGACGCCACTGATAACAGGAAACGCCCATTAATCATGGCGTCCGATTATTATTTCTCATATCAATCAGGCAACAAGAGGAGGAGCCTATTTTGCTTACGTCACGTCATATTTTTTTCTTCCACGCTTTTTCCATCTTGACCCCCTCACCTCGTGACATCATGGCGGATATCCTTAGGGTCATTAGGTCCCGGATGATGGATGCTCGGCTACGATGAATACAACAATGAAACGGGGGTTCCATGAAACTTACGGAGATCCCCCTTTGGGCGCCCCCTAAGGGGAGGCGGGAACGCGATTCGGTCCATCACCCTCCTCTCACATGGTTTTGGTGACAAGGCGCATGCGTTCTGACTTGCCAACAATGGGTGCGTGGGCGTCAGAGCAGCGCCAGCGTCTTCCGACTGTCGGAAATGTGCTCGTGACCCCCTCTTGGGTGAATTGATTTGTGGATAGCGTCTGGCTGGGTGAGGGAAACGATGAGGGGTGCTGTTTGTTATATAAATTTGGGTACTGACGAGTATTTTTTTTTTTTTTAATTTTGAGTGTAATTTTAGAGTTTAGTCCGTTTTGTATCGCTTCATTTGTATTGTTGTGGCTGAGTTGACTAAGCTTTTGGGGTTTACGATTCGTGGTGTCCTCTAGCGGCTATTTCTGTCTTTACTGCTGCGGATGGGCGTTTGTTGTGGTTTGAGGAATCCTTTGGGAATTGGTACCTGTGGCCAATTGTAGCGACATTCCCCTTGAGGCAATTAATAAAGAGTGGTCAACCTCAGCGTTTTCATTTATTAATGGAATCCGCCCTCTAGGGATAGAAGGGCAAACCTCTTGTAATTATAAATTGACATTTTTTTGGAATAAAATGACATTTATTATTCATATTATTAATTTCTTTTTTTTGTACAGCCATTTTGGACGATGAATTGTGGGACGTTTTGTCGATTGTTTCACTATATGTTTCGTTTTAAAAAAATTTTTATATTTTCTTTTTTTATGTATAAAGAAAAAGAATTTCTTTGTTCTTTGTCGTCAAAGTATAATAAACATTTTCTTTTATAACATCGAGACAAATGAACATTGTTGAAATTAAACAGCCAATAATAAAACGAACAACAATAAAGGAATGATAGTCTGTGCGCATGCTCAGGAACTGGGGTGTAGTCTGGATAACAACACCCCGTTGACATCATCACTGAATTCGGGGCCAGTACTGTGATGACAAGTCCTGCGTGTGGCCGGGCACTTGAACCGGAACTGAGACGCCAGGGGAAATTAAACCTAGAAAATGAAGAATTTGAATGTTAGAAAAGATCGTGAAGGATTGTTTTACCTAAGGGCAAATTTTTGTTAAATTTTTTTCTTTTACCATTAAATATCTCACCAGTTGATGCTCCGTTGGCGTTGTTGATGGCGGAGGCGAATTGGGCGTTGTGCATCATGGGTGGTTGTGACGGGGTCGCGGGTGTACATGACGGTCGCGTGTAACTGCCTAAGTTCAAGGGGTCGTAGCTTCGAGGAGTCGTCGGCAGCATGCAAGAGTAGGTGGAAGAGGCGTCACGTTGTTGTAAACACGTGTTCGGTGCCATTGAATTCGCCATAGAAAAACTTGGCACCTGAGTGAAATTACTGGAAAAATAATAAACATGTTATGATGAATAAAGTTATTTATTTTGTTTCTAGTAAATGTTTGGGAACGCCAATCAGGAGCAGATCACATGATTTGAATATGCCAATCAATATTTAGGAGATTTTAAACCCCTATTAAGAGCTGTCAGCTTGACTCGTACGACCTCTGGTGACTTATTTCAAATTCTACTCAATGGAGTCTTTGTTGTTAAAAGGTCTCTGTTTATTAGTCTATGCAAACTCAATGCCAGAGAGAATAATACCTTAACGTATGTTTTAAATACTGATTGGTTAATTTACATCACTTGGGATACTTCTCATTGGTGTATCTCGAGTGACGTAATTTAGCTAAATTAATGAAACATGAAAGCTGTAAGAGAATCGATCTATAAGATTCTCATGTAATTGTTATGAAATTGCCTAATTAATTTGTTTACATACCGTAATGGAAACTCGGTATTTTATTTTCTTTTTGAAAATTAAATTTCCACGTGAGTTCTAAGAATCTTCTGATAAAATTTAATATTTTTTGATCAGCTATACTATTACCCTACCCTGAAATCTCATTAAGTTGAGATCAATTTACTGTTAATAAGCAGAATTTATGAAGGTAATTACCCAAATT
Organism: Pachymerium ferrugineum; assembly: GCA_034686365.1. Lineage (NCBI taxonomy): Eukaryota > Metazoa > Arthropoda > Chilopoda > Geophilomorpha > Geophilidae > Pachymerium > Pachymerium ferrugineum. The sequence goes on from JAQGAS010000047.1 coordinate 104,455, forward strand.
GAAACAACAAATTTTAACATTTTCTGTATATAAAGGTCAATGAAATTTTGTTAGTTGCATTTGCACGCTATAATTTTATACTCTCTTCCATATTGAGGTCAAGGCGGGTTTTTTAACAGTAAATGATTACAATTTAATGAATTTCCTTGAATTTCACATGGCGTAACATATTGCTGTCAGTGTTCGGATTTATATACCGCTAAAAATGACCGAAATTTTTGGCATTGTGCCTGACAGCTCAGAAATAGTCAATAAAATTAAAGTATTCTCTTTTTACAAATAAACAAATAAAAGAATTATTTACCTGTATGTGTCTGACATGGATGCTATAGGTTGTGGAAGTGTTGGATACATGGCATTGGTAAAACTATTGTTAATTGGTAATCTGCCGGTAGCCGGAGTCACCGCTGCTGCTGCTGCTTGTTCAGCTGCGCGGCGTTGGTTTCGCAGTTTTTCTTCCCTCCGCCATTTGGCTCGTCGATTTGAAAACCAAACCTAATGAAATTTCTCTATTTTAATTCCACGATGTTAACATTTCAATAAATAAAAAATTGAAAAACTGGCAACTGACAACTGCGAAGTGCACTTGTGTGTACCTGTGCATCCCATACCTGGATTCTGGCTTCCGGTAGGCCTATTTTAGCTGCTAACCTTTCCCTCGCAAAGACATCTGGGTAATGCGTTCTTTCAAATTCTGTGGAAAAAAAAATTTGTGATTTTTTTTAAACTAAAATTTTGGGGACTGAAATACCTTTTTCTAACGATTCTATTTGCTCGTTAGTGAACGATGTCCTGTTCCGTTGTAGTTTCCTCTTAAGTCTCAGCCTAACTTGTGAGTCGTCATCATTACTCGCTTCGCAAGAATTACTATCATCTGAATGACTGTCACCATCAACTAAAATAACAATTTACAAAATTACAAAAGGAAAAAAAAAATTCGACCCATAATCCCCTTTTCCTGCTCTTTGATTATCAATCACCGCTCTCGGATGTTGCAATATTTGGGTGACGTCAACCGGAAATAATTACTAATTTACACTTATTTGTTGGTCTGTTGACGTCATTTACCGGTCCCTACCCTTAAGTGACGTCACTTATTAATAACCACCTCGTCCTACCCTCTGAGAATTGAAACAGCGGGTTATGAACTCGATCGATGCGCATGCGCCTTATTTATGCGCCCGCGCACGTCGAGGGAGTTCGCTATCTGCTACTTCCGGTTGACTGCACACAACAATGAGGTTTCACCCCGTGTTGAATAAATAGTAGGAATGAGGGTGAAGAGTGTACATGAACGACACTGCTTCTAATCATCGTTGAAGTTTCTTACTCATTTTTTTTCATAATTCTAATAACATCATTTTTTTATAAAGAAAAAAAAAAGAAAGGAATGTCTTTTTCGGCACCTCATCTCTTTAATCAACATTTCCCCCTCTTTCCGCCATCTTGCAACTCAGAGTGCATCGTTTCCGGCGTTTGTTGTAAATGGTCTGTTGTCACTTTTATTCTCCCCCTAATGGAATTATGGGAGAATATATTAGGCCAACTCAACTCTTGTTGCTGCCAACAGAAATAACCCTAATAAAACAAATGGCAAATGTCTATTCAAAAACGTGTTCTTTTAGCAGAATTTAAGTGTTAACTCTGCAACAACCTCAGTACAAAAACTAAATTATGATTCAATTCAGTGTATGAGAAAATAAATGACTAAATGCAACACTTTTTTGTTTTAGTTACTGTCATGGATTGTAAATTCTGACATGAAAAACATTAAGATCATACTTCAATAATTAGTAGGAATTAGTATTTTCAATTTCAAATATTAAAATACCTAATGACTAAATGTCAAGATTTGTTTGTACAAGTTAATGCAGACAAGGCTCTATTTTTTAAATATTTAATTTTGAATATTTCAAACATGTTTATATCTCTTGCATTGGCTTAACACTGCAAGCGACCAATAAGGTCATATGCGACGAGAGACACAAGAACACTTAATGCCAAAATGTTTTAAGCAAAAGATTTAGCCGTTATGGAGTGCTTTAAACATCACTATCTTTTCCATCATTCAAACTATGGCACGTATGCAGAAGTCATTTAGCCAAGTGCCAAAGATCTCCAAAGCTTAAAAACGACCCTGTCATCCCCATCAAAAAAATAATAAATATTGACCGTATTTCTATATAGACACTCTAAACCCTTATAATTTGATAGAAATTTACAGTTTACATATTCAAGCAGGGTTAGTGAAAGGTCTTGAAAATAGATGACAAACTCTTGCACAAAGTAATCGAATAAGCAGTCAAGTAAATTGATAGAACCATAATATTTAACGTCCACAAAAATTTGAATGCATAATACTGCCGAAGAATATTTTCCGTAATTAGCAACAAGAGTTAAAATGATAGCAAGGAATGTAGTTGGAGTAATTAGGCGACACCTTTCATCGTTGACTTTAATGGAGTGAGGTACGCGCCCGTCCGCATCCAAACGTCCTACTCAGACGCTCGTAAAAGGGGAGAGAAACGCGCGCGTCTCTAATCCAGGGGTGAGGAGGAGCTCCATTTGCTGCAACCTGGTCAACAAGACACTCATCTCGATTGACCTCAGCCACAAAATGGAAGCATCTGTTCAAATGACGTCACTCTCCCACCTTTTAAAAAAAAAAATTGTAAGGGCTTACTTTTTTTGACTTGTCCATTATCAGTAGGTGTACTACACTGACTGCTGTTTCCTGTCGTTGGTGGAGGTGCAACGGGGGCAAATGGAGTTCCGGGTGGGTACCAAGGGGTCGGCCTCGGCCACCCTTGTCCATTGAGCATGCGCAATTTGTCGTAGACGGTCTCCTGCCCTACAACGGCCGCCGCCTGCTGTTCCTTCTGCGCAGCTAGATTGCGCAGAACACGGTTGATGGACGACACCTGCGCACAGAGAAAAGAAAATTAGTTTCCATGGAAACGAGAGAAAGTAAAATGGCGTTAGGGAGAAGGGGACGATTGGTGGACCCTATCAGCGCGGGAAATCGGGCAAAATGCAAATTTGTTGCGTGGCGTGGCTCGTAGCGTTTCTTTTGATCAAGAGGAGTACAATAGTAGGACCCCATTCGACGAGCATGCGCTGCAGGAAGTGCAATTGATTTCAATCGGAGCCGATTAATGGATTCCGTTCCTATCTCCCCCTGCACAATCCCCCGACCCTCCTTTCCCAATGTTAATACTCTCTTTGTAGGCACCAGATGCAACAATGTGCGAGGGTTGATAACACTGTTGTAATTGGTTTGTTGCGCACAACAATTTCCATTTTTATATGAGGATCCGTTATGACCTCATAAGCGAGTTATATGTAAGGGAGGGTGTGTTTGGGTAGATTTCGTGGATGACCCTCGTGTCCACGTTTGGTCATCGTGGGGTGAATGGGGATGAAGATTTATCCCCTCCCTTACTCTGTCTTGTTTTTCATCAATGGCGACCGTTATGGTGCGAGGCCAATTGATTTTATATGGCGGAAGAAAAAATCCCTAGCTCAGCTTTAATTTCCAATTGGATTGGAAACAATATAAGAGGATTGTTGATGATCAATTGTTGATGGGAAAATAGACGAGTTGGATTGTTGAAAATTTTTATTGTAAGTGACAAGAGGTTTTTTGGCCCGTGAAATGGTTGAATAAAAGATAGTTTAAGGTGACAGTACATTTCGAATACCAATATTTTTTGTCTTGTTGTTGCTGATAAATTTGAACTTAAAATTGTAATTGTACAGAAAAATAAATTTTTGAAATTTTGTTTTTGTCCATTTGCTGGCAAGAACTAACGACTGCAAAAATATTAATACAATATTTTTTGTCGTTGTTGCTGATAAATTTGAACTTAAAAATTGTAATTGTACAGAAAAATAAATTATTGAAATTTTGTTTTTGTCCATTTGCTGGCAAGAACTAACGACTGCAAAAATATTAATATCAATATCTTACAATTTTAAATAAAGAATTAATTTATTTATCTTCTTTAAAGGAATCACAACTAACATTAACATAGAATTGCATGTTTTAAAGTTAATCATATTAAGATGTGGACTAAAATTTAGTCACCTAAATGCAACCTGCGTAATAAGTAATATTTATATTTCTTTTATATTATGAAGACCACAAATAGTGACATTGTACGATAAATACACATTGTTTATTTTACTCGTGTTTATAAACAGATTGAGCATTTATGATATTGCCATAAGAAAAACTTGGAATGCACTTACTGTTAGTGGTAGGATTTAGTGCAATGCTAACACTAACAAATCACTGGAAGATTGCAATAAATGTAATGTATATGTTTTAGTAGATATATAATGATGACAAATTATTAATTTGACACTGGCGTGTGAAATAGATTATTCACTGCATGGTATAAATATGTAGATAAGTTTTATAATAACGTAGATAACATTTCATAAAGCAATGTTTTAAAAAATTTGGGGGATTAATCTTGATGTTTAAAGACATGCCATCTGTTGACATACAGCACTACCGCCATGTATGCCAACATGTCCTATAAATTGCACTATGACATGTGAAGGGGAGAGAAGGGGGATTTTGTTTGCTCTGTCAACTTGTATGACCAGAGGTTACAAGTCGGTCGACATGTTGGGGAGAACCCCGTGAAACTTTCCCTTCCCGCATTTACCCCACCCCTCCTACCCTCCCCTCCCCCAAAAACACATATTCTGACGTCACATGGTAGATAAAGGGTTGCGCCCTCTTTTGTTCCCCTATTAATAGGCGTGTCGATTAGTCGTTAATGCACATGCGCCGCTACTTATCGCATTGTAGATTGAGACATCCACTGGTTTCTTTTGTTTCCGTTGACGTCACCCACGTTTCCCATCATTAGCAACGCTGTTTAGATCATGGATAAGAGTCGAGGGGGGGGGGGGTGATAAAAAGAGCGCCGTGTGTCTGATTATCATCACGACGTCTATTTTTGAATGTAACAACGCGATTAAATTGTTGGAAATTGTCTACTAACTTCCCCAGGATGCAATGGTAGGTACCGATTGTAATAAAGTGCCCTGTGGTCAGGACACCCCGTGGTCAAAACCGGCCACAACCCCTTGGCTATTAGAAATATGATTCGATATTGTATAAGCTACCAGCTAATACTAGCTAATAAAATAGGTAAAGATACATATTCGTTTGGTGTCGTAAAAATAAAGAGCAATGTTTTCATATTTCCAGAAATTCTAGATATTGAAGGATGAAACTACATCGTATTAAAGTTGAAAGCAAAATTTGTATAAGATTTGTTCATTGACGTATTTATAGTGTAAATAATCTATAAGTATAGAAAACTATTCAGAATATATCTTTACATAAGAGGGTAACCTCTAAGAATTTAGTGCATGTTCAGCATAGTAGAAGTAGGCAAACAGGAAAGTATGTTAATTTATACGAGTTTCCCCAAGTAAATACTTGAAGGTAGTTAAGAAAGTAGACAGTGCTTGATTTGCTTAATTTGAATATAATTTTCTAATCAGTGAATTCTTTTACTTTGCTGTATATGTAGTGAGGGCACGTTAGCGAAATATATATTTGTATACGCCGTAGCTAACTAAACTTTAGCTATATATCAACTACTTAGTGAATTGTACGCCTAATTCCATCTGTCTACAATCGCTAAAAGATAACGCATTTTAAAAACTCTTAAGTCACTCATTTTTAAGAACTTAATTAATCATCATTTAACTCTTGAATGCTCAGAAAATAACCTTTTTCTGATCAAAACGTCACAAATTCTCATCTATTATCGTGTCATAGTGACTTCTATAGTTCTTGGATGGTCTTACATAGATTGCTCAATTTTGAACTTGTCATTAGTTGATTGACATGAGCTTGCCTAAATATGGCACCTTATAATATTGAGAAGGTTAAAAAAACTGAGCTTAATAAGACACAGGCATGTGTTTATAATTTCTACAAGTACTAATACAGCCATCAAAACTAAAATTCTCTTACATGTAGTCTCTCCTTTAGGCACTTATTAAAATTTTCAAAATTGCGAAAACTAATGAACATCAACATTGTACAAAATTGAAGGGCCATTATAAGATTAAACAATCCTGCGTTATATTGTTAGTCTTAATCCGTCATCTTTTTCCCATGATATACCAACGAACCCCAGTGGTATTTCTCACGACCCCGTTCTCTTTGAGAGTGCATCTTGAGCCGCGCACCTGTCACCCGTCACCTGGCTACGCATCTCGAGATGTGACATCACCTGTGAGTCGTCAGCTGTTTTCGATGCGCATGCAGACATGATTACATGTCAGTAATGCGCATGCGCTTCATCAAGTGCGATTAGATGCACTTCGTTGCTATGCGTGCGGGCACGAGAAGGGAGAAAAGGGGTTGAGTTAATTTACTCCAAACACCTGTCATGACATGTGTACTAAGATTTCGTGTTTGCCACGTGTAATCCTATTATTGAATTATGTCTAGGATTGGAAAAAAAATCATTTTTCCCCAACAACCCCCACTGGGGGGATTTAAAAATGAAAAAAAAATGTGGAAGACTTACACTTGGAATGTTATCGTTGTTGCATACTCCTTCACTGAGCAGTCTGTCTCTGATTTCCCACGCGAAGATGGAAGGACATTCGCGTTTAAACTGTGCTATTTTAGCCACTACTTCAGCTGTGGCCACCCGTGGCTTGCTGCCGCCAATGGCGCGCGGCCGGATCGATCCCGTCTCATAGTAGCGGCCGAGGATCTTGGATACGCAGCCGTTTGATACTTGGAGGATCCTCGATATGTCGCAGGGTCGTGCGCCGCTATGCGCCAGCTCCACGATTTTCTGCCGCGTGGAGTCTGGCAGCGGCCGCCCGTTGACGAACACCCCGCCCAGTTGATTCACGCCGCTGTGGCCTGCAAGAAAAAAAATAATGTTTTTGAGTTATTAAATTTAGAAACTCAGCCCCCTGGGAGGTGTGGGTGGCATTTTCGTTGGTTGCTTTTGAGAATTTTTTTAGAACTTGTTGTAAACAAGTTTGGATTAATTAAAAATGTAAGAGAGAAAAAGAAAATTATCCCATTAATAAATGTGCTGTAGAAAATTGAATGAAGAAAACAAGTTTGAAATGTCATAGGATGACGTTTTGTTTTATGATTAAAAATGTAAAATATATGTAATAGAATATTGCATTGATAAAATGCAAAAAATTGACTTAGCAATTAAACTTTTATGAGATGAAATGTTTAGCTTACACTAGAAATAAAGGCGATATTAACGTCTCTTTATCGGTATTGGGAAAATAATTTACCGCTAAATGACATCTCAATTTTTTTTGCGTGACATATTAATCATACAAGATTTTAAATGGTGTAGCACGCATTACAAATATTGTAATTGAGTTTTAATTGAACTGCCAAAGCATAGTTTGCCAACTGTCAAAATTGTTGAATTAGTGTTTTCTTTTATTGCAACTCAAAACTTATTAACATAAATGCAATAGACCTTTTTAGATGTCCTACTACAGTTACTTTAAATATATAATAGTAAATTTATGATTGGGAGATTGGTTTAATTTAATTTAAAATATACAGTTTTTTTAGGCAGCTATTTCATTTACATGCGCAAAAAATTTCTTACACTAAACATTTGTCTTCTGTGCATCTCATAAAACAGTCTTTAAAGTAAAGTTAGAAGGAATATTGGGTAGACGAAAGACGAAAAAAATTTTATTTGTTCATCCATTTACCTCATTCTGTAGTGCTTACCTTTTTAAGATTAATTCCCAAAGTTCGTGTTTATTCTACATCCGGAATTTGACATTTTCGCCATTGTCAAAACCCACACGTGACATGCGATACTATTTTCGGGTTTAGGCAATGGCGAAAATGTCAAATTCCGGATGCAGAAAATGCGGTTACTTTGAGAATTATTTTAATTAAAGGTTTATAGAACGAGGTGGATAGACGAAGAACTATAACTTTTTTCTCTTTCAGCTGCAAATTCGTCTTGGAAGCTGGGACCCTTACTCTAAAGTACAATAAGTTTGAATGAACATTAACGATATACGCACAGACCACAATATCCACATAAATTTTCTCAGTCTATTTATTCGGCATTACCAAAATGTTTCCGATATATTTCATTTTTATAAATTATGTTAGAAGTAAACAACTGAAAGAACAGAGATATCTCAAAAACATTTCGGTAAGGCACTGTAAATATATGTTGAATATTAATCTCAGTGGTGGGTAACTTAATGTGATTTCAATGCTAACAGGCAGTAATTCATCAATACATCACATTCATACACTTATATTTTGATATCAGTTCCTGCGTTCAAGTTCTTTGAAAAAGATCTATACTTATTTTGGTCTAGCAGTTATAGTAATAGGACATCTCAAAAACTGAATGTCAGAAATTCCCTTCATTAACCATAACAACATAGAAATCAAATCATTGCAAATGTGTGTGTGTGTATTTGTAATACAAAGTTCTGACGTATAAGTCAACTTAAAACGTGTTAAATAAAAGCACATGTACGTAAAACAATTCTAAAAGATACGTAGCATAAAATAAGGCCTAATGTTTACCTCCATAAGTGTTAGATACGATATAATTTAATATCTAACAAAATGACTCAACATAGATGTTTCAACACAACATATTGAAATACGTAACTTCCATTAACACTAAAAAGAATATACCAAATTCCAGTTCCTTGAGCATTTCTCTATATTTACTGGTCCATTAACGTCAACGAACGTTTCTAATTATATTTTTTCAACTCGTTAATTTTAAAAATTCCTGACACGTGAATCGTTTTTATGTGAACTGCTCTTCTGGCGTTGCAGGCGGTGTCGACTCGAGTTGTGAAGATGTGTGGGTGTTGGATGATGTGTAGAGGGGTATGTGTTCTTGTAAGTGGCTCTTGGTGGCACTTCGATCAATGGCGTCTGGCTTCCTTGGGTGGTGCGTTCCTCTGCACTGTTGCCATTGATTGGGTGTGCTGAGATTGGGGCCCCCGGGGGACACTCGTGCGCGCGCTAAGTAACAATCTCCTCGTAGCTAATGGCGGTGATCGATTGGTTGAAGCTCCTCCAAAAAAAATGTCGAATGGGGGTAGTAAGAGGAGGGGGATTTTGTGGTTCATTTCGTGTTGAATTTTGACCTTTTTATAAATTTTTAATTTTTTTTTTCCAATATAATTTTTTGGATGTTTTAGGGGAATATGAAAATAACGCCGGATATTGTAAGTGGTGAAAACCTACACCAACCACTTGACTACACCGAGCCATAATGGCGGATACACTGACCAGTGGTCACAAAAGGACCACAAAGATATCGCCGACAAAGTGAATTCCCCCCTTGGTGCAAAGATATGGAGCTTCTAAAGAGACCCCCAAAACCCCTTGGACAATGGTCACTAATGGCTCTCTGACCACTGTTCCGAGCTGCTAAAAGATTAACATCTTAAGGTGGTTTTCAATTTCTTTGAGGTTTTAAGTTTTTCTTGGGATGTGGGATGAAGAAAAAAAAAACATGGCTGATGGTATTGTAGGAATTTGATGAGGTTGGGTGATGTATATATATATATAAAAAAGAGGGGTTGATAGAGAATGTGATTTTATCAGGGATGAAGATGTTTCGATCAAAATTGCCCTAAATTTCGTTATATGCGAAAAGAAAGAATTTTGTATAGAAAAAAAATTGTTATTTTGTAACAATATTACGCACCTTTTTTCTCTCTTTCTCCACCCCCAAAAACCGGAAACGCAAGATGTGTCCACTTATATAGTGTTACAAAACAAAACCCCTGGGAGCGGATGCTTTTTCCCGCGTTTCTCAATAGGTGGAAAAAACAGCGGCGTCTCGGCGGTGGGTCTTAAAGAGGCGGGGTACTTCCGAACCTGGTTTTTGGCGTCCCCCTCACCTGGAGTGTCATCCACGACAAAAGGTCGGGGGATATGAGCACAAGTCTTTGAGCACTCGAGACGAATTAGCCCTACTTGATGCACGTGGTCAAGAATGTTTGAAGATGAATTGGATGATCTCTGTTGATGCGGTCAAGCAAGCTTCGAGGTCTGGCGCCTACTAATTTGGTCGAGCGAGGGTGTGTGTGTTGCTATGACGCGCTCAATAGCGTCTCTAATGAAGAGCACATCACTGATGACCCGTAACACTCCCCCTACACCTTCTCTTTCCCCTTTTGAACCAATGCACCTCCCAGAATGCCAAGCGGTTGATATACTCGTCGCTTGCCTCTGGGTTGTTGACATTGGTCATATTTTTCGTGACGTTCCAATTCGCCAAGGTAAAATGATGGATGAGTTTGATCATTTTGGGGTTAAGTCTATGCTCAATAAATAGTAGGAGCAAAAGGTGATTAAATTTTTCACCAAAATTTTTGCCAACTAAATTTACATATTATAGTCTCGGTTAATTATTTTATAAATTAATTGACCAAATAAGTGACAAAACAATCCGGGTTAGTTCATTCGAGAATTTTTTAGTCACTGATAAATAAATATTTAGGAAAAATTGTAAACACATGTTTTGGGTTAAATTGTGGTTCTTTTTTGTTCGTATCATAAAGTTAAATTGAATTCCTTCCACCACAGCAATACTCTCTTTTCGTCAGTTGAATAACGCACTCTTTTACTATAGTCGCTCTTTTCAGGTATTTTTGTTCGAAATAGTTGGGCCTGAAGTGCAAGTGTATTTGTTATATTTAAATTTAATTAATAACTTTTCCGATAGATTGAAATTGTTATTGTAAAGCCTTTTGCAGATTTAATGATATGTTATACAAATGAATTGTAGAATGGGGTCCTGAATACAATTGTTGTTTAGTATGTAATAAAATTCAACAATTGGAATTGAATGCAATTAACGCCATTTTATGTACACAAGGGCACTTCCGGGTATTCTTAAAATAGGAATTCACACTATATGATCCACTAACCAAATACAAAAACACTTTTCCATGATATGCACCAAAATTTTATAAATACAAAATTATTCCTACATTTAAGTTACACCAACAAATTTAAAAAAATAAAGACTTCTTAAGAAACATCGTGAAATCCACATCATCCCTGAAATCCTTGGTGGTCTTTTCGTAATCCGTCACCAAACGAGTATTTTTCTTTACAGCATTTTTTCCCCTCAAAATACACAGCACAACACTTTTGCGTGACTCAAGGTCGCTTTGATGAAAAACGAGAAAATTGACTAAGAAAATGACAGATAATAAAATATAAAGACAAAATAAAGAAAACGGACGTGACGAGAGACCCTCCCCTAACAGTGAAAGGAAATGACGTACCTCAAGATGCTCAGCAGAGGGTGCAAGTCAGGGCCAGCACTGCAAAACAAAATGGCAACCACAGATCAACTATTGTATGAATGGGATAAAATGCAGAGAACGATACAAAAAGGGGGCTATCTTCTTATATATTCTTATATAAATTATAGGAAAAAAAAAACAGGTGCATGCACAGAATAGGAAATGGAGAAATTAAAGGCGCATGCGTAGGAGAAAGATAGTCTTAGTAGTATAAAGTCAGTGCTGTTAATTTTAACCAACAAAAACAAAAAAAAAAATCCCAATTTGCTGTTAGAGGAGGGTCCTATTGTTTCATCATTTCAACAAAGTTATTCGGGTTTTGTTATTATTATTAAAACAATACATGAAGAAAAGAAAACAACAATGTAAAATTCAAATGACATGTGTAAAATATATGAATAACAAGGGTAAACATTATTGCCATTAGGTTTATATTGAATTGCATTTGCGTGCGCACATCTCCCGCCGTGCTTTTGCCATATAACCCTGCGTCCCCCTTATTCGCTCGAGGGACCGTTGCGCGTTTCGAGATTCGGCGCGAGCAAATTTGTCAAAGACGCAGTGAAGCGTGACTTGGGAGACCCACTTGGGTGTGGAGGGGAGGCGGACAGGTAAGATGGAGAATTTACGAGACTCTAGTCAAAGAGGTTGCCCACTAAAAGGAGACAGGGACGGTCATTGTATACGCATGCGCACAAAAGGTGCTCATTTCACACCTGCCCGGCAAGGAACATCCATCATTATAGAAAGTGTATTCACTATTTTATAGAAAAAAAAACTCGCCCAATTAAAATAGAAGAGGGAAAGGGGGGGGGGGGGGAAGAGGGGGCAGGGTGATTATTATCCTAGAATTCTGCACGCGTTTCTCTTAGCCGCAAAATTAAATGATGAAAATCGGTGGGATCGACTCACACCTCCATTTCACCATGGAGACTAGGGAGGATGGGGATTTTGGTTTAGGGGAGCAAACCGACGCCCCAGGAGCCTTTGCGGGGGTCTCCCCCGTTAGTCCCTAGGGAGCCATTGCCGTTTCTCCCAATGTAACAATGATCGTCTTTTAGCTGTGATATTAATGTCTTGTATTGTTGGGTGAAAAGAAAACCTTCTTCTTTGCCCCTTCTTGTTGTGAAGCGCTTTTAGGGGAGACGTACAAACGCGATGTAATATTCATCAACCATTTTTTTTTTATCTCAAGTGCGTCTGTAATTTAAGGTGTTGGCGTGGCGACAAAGAGGTGGCAATGGACGCTGATTTTCTCATTAGTGAAAGCCGCGTTGGCCGGCGACAGGAACGCCGGTTGCCCAGCGTTGGCTGAGTAACGTTGGCGGCGACTTGAAACGACGGGAGGTGTTGGGGGAGGCAAAAACGATGGACATTGTAGGTACGGGGACGCGTGTGTCGTAATCCGCGTTTGCAAAACATGGATTCCTAATCTGACTGCATCTAAATGGAAATAGCACGCGGGGGGTTGGAACGCGGGAGACGCGTAGTGGAACTATACTGGTCACTCGTTTTTGTTATTCCTATAATCTTTGGTTAGGTTTATTTAAATATATGGAAGGCCTTATGGGATATAGAAAACCCAGCAATATGGCGTTGCTTAAAACACGTTTTCAACATTGATACAAACGAAATTTGTGGATTTCGACTCGTTAGGGTTGGGTATTTTGACCCCCTTGTGTTTTTTTTCCCCATATAAACAATATGAAAATATTTTGTTTTATTTACCTTTATGGGGCATGAGATCCAATCCAATGGGCTCCAGGGCGACGTTGTGCGTGGGCGGAAAAGAGTAAGGGGCCGTCGGTGAACGACGCTGGGTCTGTATAGAAGATGAAAACAAAGTCAAATTCTCGTTGAGTGACTATCATTTTTTTGTATTGTTATCCGGGGGAAATTTGATCCCGGATTGTTTTTCCCGTATTATTCCAACGTTGTAATTCCATTTTTTGACACCCCCGAGAAACGTCGGCACGGCACCTCCGCCACTGGGCGTTTGCCTTAAGAAAAGGTGGCGTCTGTCTCTTAATAATGGCAGGGGGAGGCGGGAACGCGAGAAATTCACCGTTTGCAGGTTCATTTAACAATGCCGAATGAACGCCGTTACCCCCCTCCCCATCCCCTCCTCCTCCTCACTCCACACCCTCCTACCCGGAATTAATTCAGATTTATGGAAGGTTCACTAAGCGAGTAATTGAAGGACCCGTCGGTTTGGAAACGTTGTCGTACCGGTTACGAAAACGCACTCACCTTGTATCGTACGGGAGCCCCCACTCTTTACGGGAAAGAGGGTATTCTTCGTTCGCCGAGGTCCCCAAAGGCCGTGACACGGAATCAGCGTCTCGGAATAGGCGCGGGATGGAGTGGAAAGAGCGAGGGACGCGAGCGTTCAGTTGCCGCTTGGCTGCTCGCGCGGACACACGCGTTCCTGTGTGGCGGCTTTCCGCTCGACCTGAGTTGGCGGCTCCAGTGCTTTGGCCCCGCCCCATTCCCCCTGCCAATCGCGCGTCGACGTCATAATCCAAGGAACGCGCGCCAATCACGCGGCGTTTTGCTAGCATCTCACTACACATGCTTTACCCTCCTACCCCCGATGCATCATGGGAAACGAGGGGGTGTCCTCGAGGTGTTGGTATTTGGTACTAAACTTTTTAATTTTTTTTAGAATTTTTTTTGATGGGGTTAAATTAATTTTTAGAATTTTTTTGAATATTATTTTCCGAATGTTATTGCATTAGCATTTTTTTTTTTTTATTATTAAGTTTAGGGTGTACTGGTTAGGAGTGAATCGGACTGTATTCTAGGGAACACCTTTTAGACTGCATTCACCAATATAGAAAATAAAAAAAATGAAAAGAAAAAGTGTAGGCGTGGTTGGGTTGTTCGTGGTCCCATAATGGTACTGACAATTTAAAGTGTTTTGCGCATTGTTGCATGAGGCGTGTGGTTAAAACGTGTGGAAATTGATTGTTAACGCCATTTTGCCCCTTTTATTGTTCAATTTTTCAAGAATTTGTAAGGTTGAGAGAAATTTTTTTAAAACTTGTTTGGCACTCTGTTTATATAAAACACTATTGTTATCCTTTTACATAAGAATGAAAATTGTTTTGATCATTACAAACACGTTTTTTGCATTGTTGCTTACTAGGTGCAAATTTTTGCATGCAAGGCTAGACACTTTAAACAACAACACGCATGCGAAATAAATCTGGTAGCCAACACCCAAACAAGGGTCTATATCAACAAACAAAACAATTGTTGCAACACGGTTTAACAGTCCCTCCCTTTAAAAAAAGAAGAAGGAAAAAAAAAAAAACAAACAAAAGACAGTGATGGGGCAAGGTGAGATGAAAGGAATGTTGAATGGACACCGAAACCGGTGACCACCACTAGAGGGGTATAAGGGAACCCCACCCCCGCCAACAGCGTCTCATCGGCCGTTTGCATTCGCTTGGTTGATCCCGTTGAAATGTTGGCGCCCCCTAATCATGGGGTCGGGTGGCGCCCTCGGGAGACGAAATTCGAAAGGAGACAGCCTCGCTTTCATACAACACCCCGATGTACATTTTTTTTATTTTATCTTGTGCGTTTCTTTTATGCGCGCCCTTCTCTCCCTCCCACACTTTGGGCCAATGGGGAACGCGAGGTCCTCTACTGTTCGGACGCAGTGGAGCAAGCGGACATTACAGGGCGTATCGGCGAGGGATCTGCGCAGGCGCAAACCTCAAGTTGCAAACAATGAGTGTGGAGTTGATCAAACCAGCTGCAGTAGTGTTTCAAAGGAGGATTGTTGATGGGAGTAGTTCATGGGATGCATTGTTAGCATTGACAAGTGTCGTCTTACTATCATGAGTTGGAGGTTGCATCTTCTGTGTGAATATTGGGATTGTGGAATGATGAAAAAGGTGGCACATAGTTATGCAGATGTGTGAGCTATTATAGTATCGACGTTGTAAACTAGAAGTGTTATAAACGCTATACTTGTATATAATTATAGAAATACTTTTTAAACTTTTTTTTATACCAATTGGCTGGCCTAACGTGTAGTTTAGAATATTGTGTTTCGCTTGCAGTGCTAACTTGTGACAATTTCTACTGGATATCACAAACTATTGAAGTAGAAAGTGCATATGCACAATACGATCTAATGAAAGGCTTGCATTCACTTTGCATAACTTATTATTGGATTTTTTAAGAAACAGCGTGCTTATTGAGATCAAATTTTCAACTGGCTTTTTATTTGCTAAGTAAGTCGATATACTTTTCAGTAGACGTATCCAATAAGTCTTAGTTTATTCGTATACCAGTCAAAAACTCAACTGAAATTACGTAAATAATTAGCACTATGTAAGTTTTATGACTTAATATAAAGCGTCTAATACAGGTTGTGTGCAGACAATTAATTTTTGAGAGTATTTAATGACTAACTATATGCAATTAATTCATTCCATAGAATAAATTGTAGTAACAGTAGTAAAACATATTTGACAATGTGAAGTTATGTTTTTAAATTTTATAATTAGTAGGACATAAGCAATGTTTTTTCAAACATTGATCAGAGTTGTACATATAAGTTATGTAAGTTATAAATGGACTATTTATTGATTAACTATACTAATCTTATAATTGATCAACAATTTCTGGTCAATTTCTGCTAATTCTTAGTTTAGGGCATCTTTATGCTTGTTACGATTTGGCATATAAGTAGCTGGGTTAAAACGTTAACTTGTACTAACTTCGTTCCTTTACAAACTATGTTTATAATTACAAAATACATGCTTTTATAATATGATGACACGAATTACAAATATTTTAAAATGTAGCCATTCTTTTGCTAATTTTGCTGTCATAATAAACAAAACGGCTTTTTTTTTTACCTAATTGGATTATTGTGAGTTAAATATACGTTAAATTAAAGTTTATTGTCTAATATAGCATTAACATCTAATTTTATTTTAAAAAAAAAAACTTTTAAAGTTTATAACTTGAAACCTAACTTTACTTTAAATTAAATGAAGTAACTTTCAAGTCGTCAGTTAATTTAGTGATGGAATTGGTGATGGCAGTTTACTGGCTCCCCCTGGGGTCTGAAATTCAAATGACCTCTGGGAAATGGCGTCCATAAAACACCCCTCTAGGAGACATCCAAATGGACCACTAAACAAAAAAAAAGAAAACCTACTCACTAACCCCCTCAACCCATACCTCAACCCACCTGTTTGCTACCCCCGGCCTCAGGGCACTCATCATCTCAGTGGACCTGACAGTAGCCGCCCTTTTTACCCCTATTCTCTCTACCTTTAACTCACCCCCAACCCTCGTTACAACCCCCTTCTGTTGCTCGCGAGTGGACATTGAAATCCGACTGTATGAATGTCGCAAAATAGCATTGTTACATTCGGTTTCAGTTTTAAGGTGTGGCCACGTGACCACGTGTTGACAAGTGAACATTATTCAAACTCGTTTTGCTGCGGGTCAAGTCCGCAAGTTGAGTTCCCGCCCCCGCTATTGGTCACCTGACCCCACCTGGCGGCGTCTGTCTGGCGTCTCGGCCTCTTTGATGTTGTGCCCCCTGCTCGTGCTCCTAATCCTCTTTCGCTTCTGTTTGCACCGCATTTTCTTGCACGTTCCTGATCTCATCTGGCGCGTCGCTACTTGGTGCAAAGAAGGAAACAATATTTGAGGGTTTATAGACCCTCTTCTACCTTTGTTTGCTATCACATTTTTTCATTTTTTTTTTTAAACTTGAATTTGAAAAAAAATGTCATATTTTATATGAGATGAAAGTTAAATATTGTTATTAAATTGAATCGGAAGTGCGATTATTCCAAACCGGAAGTTTGCAAGGAATTGAGTTGCACCGAAAAGTTTAAATAGTTGTTAACAATGCAACAATAATCAATTGGACACGTGTATCAAAAGTTTTCTACATACACACGTAACTAACAATACTGTCTGCCAGTTATATCTTTCTTTCACTTAATTGACCAATCCGGATAGACCATTTATCCACTGAACCACGCCTACAAAAAGGGTGGAGTCAATTTTTTGAATGTGACAATAACCAACCTCATTTTCCCTCGATTTTCCTGTTTTGTTTACCACTTTTAGTTAAACATAGTGTCATCGTTAACTAACTACTATTTGGTTTAATTACCAACACATGTTGAGATGGTGGCGCCACGCTGTGACAACGGTTGCAAACACCAGTTGTCATGGAGACTGCATCCTACATCTCAAGATGGCATTGTAAACAAGGAAATTGAATTGCACGCGTGATGCATTGTTAAGTGGAATTTCTCTTTCTGTTTTACGATCGAGCGAACGCGCGTGGGCGTTTGTTGTCGAGTGGCAACTCGAAATGCACTTATGAAACAATGCGCTTCTTACCTGGAGATTGTTGAACTGCGGCTGCAACGCTGAGGGTCCGCCAAGCGTTTGTGTGTCGCGTCCGAGGACTCGCCTCTTACCATAACAATGGAGTCGCGCGCCACACACCAACTGCGCGCATGCGCATTGGACCTGTGGAATTGCATTATGGGGTCGTGCAACGGGGCGTGGGAGGTGACGTCATGGGGGGGGAGGGGGTGACATAACGCCCTCGATTTTGTTGTATACTCTCCCCACGCCCCATACCCCCTTCCTAATCCAATCTCTTTGAATCTGTTGGCGAATGACATTTGAATTGTTGAAATTTGAATTTCCGTACTTTGATTGATTCGTGCGATTTTTATCTTCCACGTGTTTATTGTTATTGTTAATAGAGGGAATTGGTAATTCGACTGAAATTGTTCAGTGATGTAACAGAAACAAACGGGCCCTCTATACTAAATAATTATCTTTGCAGTTGATTGTACTGATTGTTGGATAAACTTAATTGTTTAAGCGAAGCTAATTTTTTAAATTAAACTTCAGGCTGCGCAGTTTCTTATTGAATTCAGAAAAATTTTCTTCTGCGCAAAGGAAACTTCCGGTTGAGTAGATTGACAGGATTTATCTACTGCATTACTGACTTATTTGAGAATTGTAAGTAAAACAGGAAGTGTCGTCTCACTCAATTCAAATTTAATAGTCGTAATTGCCAAAATTCATAATTATCAAGTAATTAAATTCCCACAAGAGCTCAGTTTTGTGGCCTTGTTTACTAACACAGTCAACGCTCAAAAAGTAAATATGTTAATTTATAACAACGACAGTTGAGCCGCATTGTTTGCTCTTGGCCAAACTTTTGCTCTGCTCAAATATTGATGCGATGGGATGACATTATGTGTGACACAAAAAACTGCCAAAAGTGTGTAGTTTTGGCGATGCGTGAGAGGAGGGTGTGCGTGGGCGGATGGCGACTGGAGATGGGTGGAGGGTGTGGTGGTTTGGTGTGGTGAGGGGGAGAGACGCCGAAGTCATTCTCGCCTCCTGGCGGTCGTAAAGCGCGTCTTCCGGGGCATTGCGTCCGCGTGGCTCCCCCTGTGGGCCGCATGCATAAACACGAGATGAGGCCTGAGGGTGAGTTTATGGTTGGCCAGCGTCCAATTATGCAAATTTTTTTTCTCTCTTTTTTTTCGTCTCTCACTTTTTCTCTTTCTTGTCTCTCGCCATGAAAGTGAGGCGTGCGGAAGGAACGCGAGCGTCTATTGTTTCACACGAAACGCGACCAATGGAGTGAGTAAAAAAAAAAAAAAGTTTTGCGACTGCGAAGTTGGGTGTAGTGACAAAGTTTGTTGGTTTTTATAGTTGTCGGTTTTTACAACAATTGTTTGGCCTTGCGAGTCGAGTTGATGGACCAAGTTAGTCGAAGCTTGCACTTCACTTGAATACGGTATTTTTTGTATGTGTTAAGGTTAATGGTCGAATGAACAATGGTTGAATATAATTCGGGGTTCGAGGTTAAGATGGGTGGAAAAGGTTCAATAGTTAATAAAAATACTGTTATAATAACTTTAAGTGAAACGCTATCACATAATACATTTATAAAGAAGACAGAGCAACAATTTAATACGAGCGGTGTTGGTCAATTTGTACTCGTTTTATAGTCTCGTTTACTCGTTTTGATGATCAGGGACAAGTCTAATCCATTATAGTCAGTTTACCAGAAGTTGATGTCATTATGAACTTTTCTGAATCATATAGTCAGTGCTGCGTGATAAAAAAATGTTCCAAAAAATGTTCAAACGTTAAACAAAATTTAAAGTAGGTACATTAAAACAAAACGAAGGGATAACTTTTGTAATTTAATTTTTTTATGTTCTTTGTGACGACAATAAATTTATTGATGCTTCATTCTATGAACTATATTATTTGTTAAAGTAATATAATAAATTTCCAAAGTTTTCTAAGGAATATATAAACAAATAATATGTACTGTATTTCATTAGCCTCTGCATCAATAAGTCTAAATACAACTGCAGTTTAGAATAATGTTCAATAACAGTGAGTTTGTTATGCTTACATTTACTAGTGGTAACATTTGATGGCTATATAAATAAGCTTAATGGGACGTTTAACGTATAACCCTAAACCATATTGCCTAAACCTTAAATTAAAGACAGCTTGTTCTTAATGATATACTTTCACACACACAAGTTTGTGAACTGCTTGAAATTTCCGTTCTAAAAAATCATTAACTTATTTCAGCCATAATAAACTTGTGTACTTTATCTGTCCAAACTCTTTGCTCACTTGTTTAACAATAGTTCATTTACCGCAACACCCCTTTTCCGGTCTATGCAACAATAGCTCAACTAATTAAAAGGTGTAATCCTGAGGGCGTTTCGCCGTCCCATACTCCCGCAGACTCATTGCAAAACCCCATCCATTTCACACTTAGTTGCTCATTTACTCAACAATTCTAGACTGAAACTGGACACCCATGAGCAGCTCGTGCTGAGATAACCATCACTCAGTGATGAGCCTCGTTCCCGCCCACACTATTTTGTCACTGCGCCCCAGGGGATGGGTTGGGTTTCCCGCCAACAGGTCCAAAACGCACCTCAACCCTCCCGTCTTGCTTGATTTAAGCCTAAAATGAAACCGTGTACTGATGAGTTGAGGGGGTAGTGACCACCAGGGAGTTGCGCATCACTGTGAAAAGTAAAATGGCTGATGGTGTGTTGGAAGCGCGGCCATCTTGTAATCCGAGTGCTGATTAATATAGAGGGGGAAAGTGAGGGTAAAGATACAGATCAATGAACAGATGTGACCCTTATCAGCTGTAAATTAATGGTTGGAAATGTTGAAAAGGCTTGGCATAATAGAGGGTGGAGTCAAGTGTAACAGTGTGTTTCAGAGTATGTGTGTATTGTTGCTGGTGATTGAGATGTTGGCATTAATTCCCCTTGCCCCCTCTTGTACAGAATTAAATCCTACAAAATATTTAATAGTATTCAAATAATAATTTTTAAATATGCTCTTATGTTGAATATGTACATTGTAAATTATAAAAATATATAGTATTACATACTTTAATTCAGCTTAGCAAGTCTTGCGCTTTTACAGTGGTCAAATGTAAAGAGTACCAAAGGGGTTGGATAGACATTTATGCTGTATAGAATCACTCAACTGTTTATTTAATATTTATTAACCAGTATACTGAGTGAATGAAGGCGTACAATTCTAAAAATAAGTGTCTGTCTAGATTCAATAGAACCAATCAATAGACGTCCATTATTTATAGACAATTCGCATCTAAAGTTTTCTAACTAAGTTTATTTATGAAGTGCAAATGAATGCTGATGTTTATTTGTATTATAAGTTTACTCAGTTTCTACAAGTAAATTGATAATTTCCAATTTTTATTCTTCGCTATTAAAGTTAATTTATCATATGCTGAGAGAGGTAAATTCTTCTCAGAAAAGCCATTTTCATTTTTGAAAAAAAAAAAAAAAAAACCAGAGTTCTATTATGAAAAGTCCGATCCCTCTCTTGCCCAGATTAGAATGAAAAAAATGTGCTTTGAAACTCTAAAGGGAACAATAGGCAACAAGCGAAAGAGGTGGCGTTCCTTTAGACACGTAATGGCGGGGGTTGCAAGAGGGGAAACGCTCAGATGACCTCCGACAAGTGATGATGAAAACGCCATCAAGTGGAAAAAGCCGTTGAACAGTTGGGCACATTAATTAGAATGGAGACTTAAGGAGACAACAATAGATTGTTGACGAAAGCAAGATCTTAAAATAGCCATTTCCGATCTCTCCGCAAGGGGTCACTCTAAGACCTTTGACTCGAGTCCAAGGCCCCTTGGCTTTTTCCCACCCACGCTTTCCCTCTTCACTGCACCAGGTGAGGAAGGGAAAGACGAGTGGTGTTTACGCCCTGGGGCTAAAGGTGACTCCATGGAGCGTCTCTTTAATTGCAGCTTCGCCTTAACGGGTCCATTTTAGTGGAACCTGTAGGAGGCAGCCCCCTAACTCCAGGATGTCCGCCCCCAATTTCATTTCCCCTGCAGGCGGAATTTCTCCTCACCGATGCATGATCGAACAATACACTAATGAGTTGGCCAATGCGCATGCGTAGAAATCAAAACCACGAGTAATGAGCTCGGTTCCCATAAGAAATTTAGAAAAATTTAACCCGTTTGCAAAAGACTTGTTTACTAATTGGGATAACGTCTTGTACCAAATACGCCAAATCATAAAAGAGTATTTGCAGACTTTGAACAATGTAAATAAGATAAATAATATATAAATAACGTTATAACTGTAAGGCATACTGAATAAAATAAAACAATGATAAAGAATTGCACTAACCTCACATAAGTTCAATTAGTGTAACGTTAAAATTGAAAAATAAACTACAGAATTTTATGAAAACATGTTTTATAAATTCTTCGAAAAAATTTTGTTTTTACAAATTTTTTTCAAAAAATTTGAAAACAACGTTTCAAATAACGTTTGCTACAATAATAATTATTTGGTGTTCAAGAGTATTATGCAGTAGTAATTAAAACTTTGTTGGTGAAAGGTGAAACACCTATAAAAATCCAAGAATATGTAATACGTAATGTGTAAATTTGTACAGCCTGTGTACTATTTAAACAAGAGTGAGTTTCTTAGTGGAGATGATTCATGAATTTGCAAAGGTAAAAGAGTGAAAACATTTGATTGATTCTCTAAATCATGTTTATTTAATAAGAACAAAGAATGTTAATAAGGTTAATATTAAAAATGTGTATTAAGATCTGACCATAAATAATAAGTTCTGGTCCCATAGAAATAGCATTGCTCTCACATCACCTTAAAATTCCCAATTCCCTCTGACATTTCCATTATTATATTCCTCCCCTTGTAACGACAACACCAACAGTCCATGACTGTGACCACCAGGTGACCACCAGGGGAAGCTTGAAAAAAAAGAGAGAAAAAATAAAATCGCTCACCTCCTGTCGTGTCCCTCCCCCGCGTGCGAAGGTTAAACGGGACGCAGTTGGACTCCCAAAACTCCCCTCAGTGGTTTTCTTAAAAAAACTTTCTCAAGAAAAAAAACCTTTTGAACAAACTTGTGTCTAAACTGGACTTCCACCTGATTGGTCCTCTTCAGTCCAGCGCGTTTACGATGTTGGTCCCCCCCTCCACCTTCTAAACTCTGGTTTTCTGGGACGCCCCTCACGCGCAGTTGAGTTGTTTGCTGAATTAGAATTTTGTGGACACCATCTTTAATGTTTGGTGGCCATATCTTCCGCTCGTGCGACGTTTCATTTTTGTCCAATTCAAGAGCGGGGTGTCGCACGTGCAGATAAGGGGCCGTGGACGTCCATGATTTGTAGGGGTAGCCGTGAATTGATAGTGGGCGTCAGATTTATGGCGGGGAAAGGAAAACGAGGTAGTTTTGTTCAGGAGAGACTTTTTAAGTTGAGCTGAGTTTTTATTCTCTTCCTCTTTTCTTGTGAAGATGTTTTGCAGCTTTGCTCTGATTGCAGCTGTGGTTTTATTAGTGTTGAGTAATGACATGTAGTTGCAATTAGGCGTAGTAGTTTCACACGTCTATGTTGAGTTTTAGATAATATTTCAATGACTGACAAAGATATACAGTTGTTAAAATGTGCTCATAAGCAATTCTTGCAATTCTTACAAGACATAAATTTATAGAACGTTTTATTTAATATCAAAATTATAATTTATATCAAAAAACGTGGTTAATAATTTGAATAAAAGTAAACGAGACTTAAAGTTTTCTCTTAAAGAAGTACACACAAAACCGGCAAACTAACACAAGACCCTACTCCAACCCGACTTTACATCTCACAGTCAGCGAATCATTTTCCCATTATTCCCAAACCGTCTCAAAACTTCTTTCTCTCGGGATAGAACATCAACCCACTCTCTATTCCGAACAATACAAACCCCCCTTTTAAAAACCCTTTTAAAACTCCCTTTTCAACTTCTAAGTTTGTCAACTTATTTTCACAATGGAATTGGCCCTCACCTGTGTCATGTCAAAGACGTTTCCTTAGAAAAGGTGTTTAAAGTGCACCTTTTGACAAAAAGTATAAAAACTAGGGCGCTTTTACAAAATCCATCGCTTTTTAATCGGATAGGTTTGAATCAATGACGTCACGGTTCAATCACCCAGGTGTCAATATGACAAATTGGCCACATGTTCCTCTCTAACTCTACTTCCCCTATTGTTTCTTCACGTAATGACCAAAAGGGCCGCCAGATGTCGGCCCCACTTGCACCAAAAACCGCGCCTAGCTCTAATTTTCCACTTGTTCAGTTCTCAAGAGAACCAAGAAGGCATTCATAATGGCGCACCCACTAACAAGGCGTCTGCGCATGCGTCAATTGAGCCATGCGTGGGCGGAATGGACGCCGTGCTGCGTTGGCGACTTTTCGATAGGAAAAAAAACGTTTTTTTTTTTTTTTATTTGAAGAGCATGCGCAGATTTTCTACGGTGCCTGTTTTTTCGTCAATGTTAGAGGTTTTTTTATGCTGTGTCATTTCGTATTGTTGATTATGTCACGTGGCATCAGGAATGAGGGGGTTAAAAAGCGACAAACGTGACTTGAGAGGTGTAATTTTGTGAAAGTGTGGAGAGGTTTTTTTTTTTTTTTATATTTGATCGGAAAGCGTTTGTTTGATGCATTCTTTGCGTTGTTGGTGAAAGGAGGCGCTTGGTTGCGATGTGAAACAATGATTGGAATTCGCTTTGATGTTTGTTGATTGACAATTGAAGAGATGAATTCGGCGTTGCGTGTCGCGTGTTTTTTTGCTTGTTTCCCAGTTAGCCGTCTGTTGAAATTTTTTTTGTTTTCAGAAATTTACATTATTAATTGTCAATCGAAAAATATGTTCAAAATGACGTCCATGTAATTGTTCATTCATGAATTGTTTTTAATGTTAAAATTTGTTAATTGTTGAATTTTAAAAAAAAATTATCCCT
Organism: Pachymerium ferrugineum; assembly: GCA_034686365.1. Lineage (NCBI taxonomy): Eukaryota > Metazoa > Arthropoda > Chilopoda > Geophilomorpha > Geophilidae > Pachymerium > Pachymerium ferrugineum. Next base: position 129,176 of record JAQGAS010000047.1, read on the forward strand.
AGATAAAATTGTTTTTATTTTCAGTTTCGTCGTGTGAAGTCTGCTTTTGTTTTTGGTCCAATGCATTTGTGATGGTGTTTGATGTGACGTTTGTAGAAGAGCAGGACGTTAGGGGAAGAAGGCCGACTAATGAAACAGGGGACGTTAGATGATGGCCCGTCACTTCCTATAGTCTACACCACGTAGAAATTAGGTGCTTGAACAAGATGAGGAAGTTTGTGAATTTTATTTTTCTTTATGGCTCTCTTTTATGTATGTGCGGAACACTTGTGTTTTCTTTCATTTGGGTTGGTAGTTATACTACTGGACTCCTGGTGCCATCTATTGCAGATATTCAGTGTCATTCATTTATTGGAAGTTTTAATCTATTAGCAATGGTTAATTACTTTTTGTGAAAGGATAATTTTTATCAATAAGTTGAAAAATGATTGAGTACCATTTTGGAAGTATTTTTAATGTTATTTTATTAATTTGGTAATAATTTTAAAATACTGCTAACTTGCATAAAAAGCTTTTTTTATGGAAAGGTATGCTCAGCAAGTAAAATTTCCAGTTTCGTACTTTAAATTCAATTTGATCCTGAAGCGAGAAAAGTTTAATATATAACGCGAGTTCAAATAGACCTCAAAAGATGGCGATACTTGTGTTACAAGCAGAGTTTCAACACCTGCTTCCAAAATTCTGAAACGTTGCACATCTTTTTCACTTTCGTAAATATTTGAGATAGACATATCAATGTGATAATCAATCACATAATAAAAATTTCAAAAAATCCGAAGGATCCACACATAAAAATTTAATTTCCCCCACACAAAAAAACTTAATTTCTCTTCCTCACAAAAAAATTAATTTCTCCCTCACAAAAAACTTCAACTTCTACTACAAAAATCTTTTAACAAAACTTCAACTTCTACTATAACAATAATTTTATAAAACTTCACAACTTCTACTACAAAAACATAAAAACTTCTACTATAAAAAAATAATTTGTTAAAAATCTTGGGAAACAGGGTGTTTCTGTGCTTGAAACTGTAGGAAGTTAACAACTTCCAACCCAAAAATCCAAGATGATATATTTTAGTTATAAAAAGGGTATATTTTATTGATAAAAAGATGAAATTTTAATAATTTTTTAAAACACGATAAACAGTAAAAGTAGTATCTTAAGTTGTGTTGTGAATTTAGTTTCTTCAAGCTCGAAACTTTTCTTAAAGTATGAGTTTTCTTTAGCAGCTACTGAACCCTTACTATTGTGGGTGTACTAGTGCGCAGTGGCGGATTTATAAATTCTCATTCTTTTCACGCAATTAGGGATCCCACATTTTAAGGGGAAAGGGTTTACCCTCTGACTTAGCTTTATAGTTTTGGGCATCATCATTCGTAAAAAAACACTATTTAATTTTAATAAAATTGAGGCCCTAAAACCGAGAAAAATGCCCCCAGGTAGGGCCGTAATAGCCATATTTCTGTATCAAAAGAAAAATGAAACTGTTTTGTAGTTATTTTTATATAAAACAATTTTTCATTTCTGTGTGGTGGCCGAGTGGTTAGGGTTTTTCAAGTGGACGATCTCGGGTTCGGGTTTTTAACGGAAGAGTTTAGCCCATCTACTCTTATATTATTATTTTAAAAATATTTAGACTTAAGCTTAACTATATTAAAAATTAAAATTTTAAAATAATAAAAGTTAATAGAGTTAGGCTCAATAACATGAGTTTTTTTTCCCAATAACACTTAAATATTTGACATAGACATGTTCACGTGGTATTCAATTTCTCCACGAGATAAATCAGACCCCGTTATAAAATGGATTTCTAAAAAATTTGAAACAATCCAAAGGGTCCATTGATTTTGTTCAAAACCGAGAAAAACAAATTCATTTTCTGATGTATCCTTTGAAGAAAATTCAATTGCATATCACATTGATATGTCTATTTTAAGGCTGATTGACAAAATGTACTATGAGATGGCAATAAATAGAACGCCGTCTATTGGCAGTTACTAAAAACTATAGTTAGAGCAATATACTTTATTTTGTATCTGTATGACGTAACTGAACTGCGCTTGCGTGTAAGAGTCGCTCAATCCGGGTCGGCTAGTAGTGAGAAAAGCTTCAATTCCCGGAGAACTG